>JBAMJV010003705.1:0-25145 GCA_037951105.1 Echinarachnius parma
TGTGCCCCCCCCCCCCCCAGCGGCCCCCCCCCCCCCCCCGCCCCCCCCGCCCCCCCCCCCCCCCCACCCCGCCCCATTGACCCTCGCTCCGCCACTGGTCAGATGAATTGGGCTAATTGTCCAGGGGGTAATCGTCCGGGGGTAACTATCTGGGGGGTAGTTGTCTAGGGGGGTAATATTCCGGGGGGTAGTTGTCTTGGGGGTAATAATCCGAGGGGTAATTATCCGGGGGTAGTTGGCCGGGGGGTAGTTGGCCGGGGGGTAGTTGTCCGGGGGGTAGTTGTCCGGGAGGTAGTTGTCCGGGGGGTAGTTGGCCCCGGGGGGTAGTTGTCCGGGGGGTAGTAGTCCGGGGGGTAATAGTCCGGGTGGTAGTTGTCCAGGGGGTAATTGTCCTAGGGGGGTAGTTGTCCGGGGGGTAATCGTCCGGGGGGTGGTTGTCCAGGGGGTAGTAGTCCTAGAACCTGATAATTCAGATATAAGTGCTCATTTTTTTATATTGTTAGTTCATCGTCGAACTGCCTTCTTTGGAGCAGTTCAAGGTGGCTCTTGAAACAATTTAGTTCCCTTTACAGGAACTGTACCGCATAGAGCTGTATATATAACAACTCTATGCTTTTCCCTCATCTAGATGCTGAACAGGCGTTGATGAGTATTACCATAGAACTAGAACTAGAACTAGAACTTCTGCTATGAAGAAGGTCCTTACAACATGTAGATTCACATTACAGTGAAAGGCACATCAACAAAATAAACCTTCAGATGATATTGAACCCATTCGAGACCATTCTAAAACACTGGCTGGAATCTATGGAGAATGTGTGCTTAAAGGAAAAGTACAGTTTGGGTTTAGAGAGCGCTTCAAAAAATTATCTTTTTGTAAGGTAATGAAAAAAAAAATGTAAAATTTGATAAGCAAACAATTTCAAAGACACAATATAAGCTTTGTTTGATTATAACGGCTGAAATATCCATTATATACGTTAGGAATAATTGCGGGGCCCACATTTATTCGATAATTTTAATAAAAACTGGCTTGAAAAATGTTTTTGGTGATCTCTCTATTGAATAAGTATATTAACCGAAAATCACATTCACATTTTGTTTAAATAAAACAAAATGGTTGAAACTTGCAGGTGTCTGGGAGGACGCCCTCTTGTGTTAACGGCTGTTTTTTTTTAAATAATGAAAACAGCCTTTAACTTCGGCGTTGATATGTTTTTTCTTCAATTTAAGCATCATTGAATTATTACTATCAAATTTGAATGATAACTTATTGAAGGTATTTAGTTACTAAAATCATGTTTTACCAGAACTGTATTTATCTCTTTAAACAAATGCTTGATACTGGTCGAGGTGTGTACATTTTCAAATGAACACGCTGTGAGGAAATATTAATCAAATACCAAATGTAAAATTAATAGTTGCATAATTTCGGTCTAATACTAGTCAAAGTCGAAGAAAAAAAACTGGGCATGGAGATCGAGGAACATTATCGTTTGGCCCTTTCCTAGCCACACTATAGCCCGGTCGATTGCACCGGCTCCCTGTATGATTTAATGCGTTAAAAGGGTAGTTCAGTTTTGGTATAGAGGGCGCTGCACGAAATAAATTTTTTTGTGAGGTAATGAAAAACTGAGTGTAAAATTTGAAAGAGCATACAATTTTAATGGCAGAATAAACTTTATTTGATCAAAATCGGCTCAGAAACGCCTGAAATATCAATAAATATATCTGATCAGAATAAATCTGGGGCCTAGATTTATTCGATGATTTTTTTTAAATAAAAAAAATTATTACACTTTTTCAAAAAATTTCAAAAGAGGGTTTTAAATAGTTGCTGATGATCTCTCTATTTAATAATTATTTCAACAAAACATCACATGCATTTTTTTGGATGAAAAATGGGTGAAACCGGTGAAACCAATGCTTTTTTTAGAGATTGCCCTCTTGTGTTTTAATGGCTCTTTTTGAATGATAACAGGCTTTTTACTTAGTCGTTTGTAATTTTCTATACCTTTCGATCATGGTGGAGTTATAAATATTAGTTTGTAAAGTTATTGTGCAGGTTTTGGTTACCTAAAATCAGCCTTACCAAAACTGTACTACCCCTTTAACCATGTAGCCAGGTACTAGCAACGTTACACGCTTTGCTTCTTTCCCGGTTCATTCTTTCATTTTCAATATCATTTTTTTTTTTTTTGATTGATTCTTTATTTGATTACTGAAAATGCAATAATATCTGATGAATTCGAATATTAAACTTGATTGAACATCCGTTGTCAGTACTAGACCTGAAGTGGTGGTATGAGAGGCCAACATCTAAACATTCTTATATGTGTCGATTTTGTGGAAGACAAAGAATTCATTCGATACTACCAAAACAATATCTCCAGTAGGCAATTCAAGCAATTTACATATTCTATTTGGCATTGGGAAGTCCCTGAGGACTGTTCCGATTCTCTCTAGGTCCTTGGTGTAGAGATCGATACTCACCATCCCATCCTTCTTGTATACAATCAATATGCTGTCATCTTTCCGAACAGCAATGCGTGTAACCTCACTGTTCAACTGTATGTGATGAAGGACGGTGCCTTCCTCATCCATGTCACCAATTACCCTGACTGACTTTGCCTCATCACAAACTACCAGCCTTTTGCTGTGATTCATGTGACTGATTTCACTAGGCGCATAGCCGTGGCAATGAATCTTCCGCAGTGGCGCACCACCTTCTGGATGAAATACATCGATATCCTTTGTCTTCCAGTAACCGACATAGATGTTGTCAGATCTGTCTACACACAGGCCGCCAAAGCTTCCATCATTATATGAGAGTGTGTTGAACTGAACACTGAGCCTCTCCCATGCCTGTGTGTACAGTGTGATATTGTTATCAAAATCTCGTACAACATTGCGACAATCAGCAGACAAGACAGCATCACGTTGAACCGACACACCCGTAAGCACCGTTTCCTGCGGACCATCATGAACAGTGAACATCTCAATCCCCTTCCCTCCCGCCAAACCAATAGCTATAGCACCTCGTCCATCAGGCAATGACACTGCATCCCATGGACCTCCGTGTGTCAGTGGAAATGTGCTCACATTCTCAAGCTGCCAGTAAGATGTATGCAAATCACCCAAGTTGGGAGCACCGCTCTTAATGAATTTCACCCACTTTGCACGATCAGCTATGGATTTGGGCTGTGTGGCATCAGGATTATTTTCATCTAACATTTTCTCCAAATCACAGCAAATCGTGTTGTGCACAGCCAGTGTCTGCCCCTCCAACAGTGCCTTCGTACCATTGCCAACTAGTTCAGATGCACTTTGAATGCAGGACTTCTCTTTGTCATTTGATTCCATGATCTTCTCAAGTTTTGCGATGTAAGAAGCCATTTCTTGTTTGCATTGGGCGATGAGATCATTGCGTTGCCTCGCGAGATGCTTCACTGCTTCTTCATATGATTGGTTGATATCTGCCACCCTCTTATCAAGTTCAACCTCAACAACTGCTTTCTGTTCCTTTGATAGCTCTGAGTGTGCTTCGATCATCGTAATTTTCGTCGCAGCTTTTGTTTGTAGAGATTTGATTTGCTTCTGGATCGTCGTCTTGTAGTCAGACACCTCTTTGATCTTGTGATCCGGTTTGCCGTGGTCGAGCATGTGACATCTGAAGCAGATGGACACGTTACATGATGTACAGACATACAGCTTCTCTTCCTCTGGATGCTTGGTACAGAAACGCTTCACTTTGACCTTTCCCCTCTTGACGTCTTCCATACTGACCACATCATGTTTCGTGTTCTTCTTAAACTTCCCATGTGCGACTGCACAGGGGTCACACATGTACTCGTCACATTGTGCGCAGTATTGTTCCGCAGATGATTTCACTTCCGGGTAACAAATGGTGCAGCTTCTTTTGGCTGATATCACATCCTCAACCATAGAATTAATGGGAATGTTAGTTTGCAGTTGTAGGGACTCGCTTCACAGTCTGAACACCAGACTAACCATGCATACAACAGCCCATTCATTCCAGCGTGGTTATCTCATCCTCTACCAGTACCAGCTAGTGAAACTTTACCTCATCTTGTTTACATTTAAGATGAAGTCATTTCCTGCCTAGCTTGGTCTTTTTACTTCACTCAGCTGATAAGGATCTCTTTGTTCGATCCTCACTGCACCTCATGGCTTCTACACATTCACTTACAGCAAGCCATGCTTTCTTCACTCTGTCTTCATCATTCGCCCGAGCTACACCTATTTAGCTCTTTCTTCTTCACCCATATGAGTTACCATTAAACTCATGATGGCCGCCATGGATTGTATGTACGGGGCTACAATTCATGCCTTTTTCTTCTTCTCACCAAGGGAGAGTCCGCCGACCGACATGGGGCGTTAAATCATCAACCATTCCTTTTAGTCTTCTTCGACATCATCATCCTTCTCAAACCGAGCCCTTCGGACCTTCATTACTTCTCCGCTCTTCATAATTTGTGTTTTATCTAACGGACACGCTTATAGCACAGCGTTTAGGCTAGCTTCTCTCCACGGCAACACGCCGGAGATCATCGCAGCCACATCGTACGTGCTTGTCCAACGATGGAACTGAATATTGCGAATATCGACTTCTTTCTCCGCGCCTTCGCGTTCATCACTTTCATCGTCTTCGAACTCTTTGCTGTTCTCGACATCGTCGATCTTCTCTTCATGCAGCACTCGCGTTTCTTCATTTCATCGATCATCTCCTCGAACTCTGGTTCTCATCTCTTCCGCGGAAGCGCATTTCATTCAGGCCAACTGAACTTTCAATTATATAACCATGGACTTTAATTAATCACCGTGCAATAAATCTTTCGGACATTTGTTTTTACTTTCAATAATGACGTCATCCAAATTCTACATCACTTGAGTGGACATTCTATTATTCAGTCGTTGTGCTGTCTTATTTCTATTAGTGAACTTTGTATTGGGTGCTGGTGACTGCTGTATGTGTTTGCATGATCAACAACAACAACAACACATACAATCCATCACACACCACATTTCCCCGATATAATGACTTCACTAAAGTGGTGACCCCGACGTGATCTGAGCCCGTTACGCACATCGAGATCGACGACGACATCGACCTCGAAAATGGACTTCATCATTCGTCAACAAATTTCTTCCATGCAAGTTTCTCATCATTCTTCTTTTGGACATTTCCTGTATCATACAACACGTATCATCAGACTTTCATGTTCAGCGATTCCTACATCATTTCCCTCATCATCGACATCGATTGCTTCACTCCATTCAACAATCTAGGGGGAGGCTCCTGTAGGGACTCGCTTCACAGTCTGAACACCAGACTAACCATGCATACAACAGCCCATTCATTCCAGCGTGGTTATCTCATCCTCTACCAGTACCAGCTAGTGAAACTTTACCTCATCTTGTTTACATTTAAGATGAAGTCATTTCCTGCCTAGCTTGGTCTTTTTACTTCACTCAGCTGATAAGGATCTCTTTGTTCGATCCTCACTGCACCTCATGGCTTCTACACATTCACTTACAGCAAGCCATGCTTTCTTCACTCTGTCTTCATCATTCGCCCGAGCTACACCTATTTAGCTCTTTCTTCTTCACCCATATGAGTTACCATTAAACTCATGATGGCCGCCATGGATTGTATGTACGGGGCTACAATTCATGCCTTTTTCTTCTTCTCACCAAGGGAGAGTCCGCCGACCGACATGGGGCGTTAAATCATCAACCATTCCTTTTAGTCTTCTTCGACATCATCATCCTTCTCAAACCGAGCCCTTCGGACCTTCATTACTTCTCCGCTCTTCATAATTTGTGTTTTATCTAACGGACACGCTTATAGCACAGCGTTTAGACTAGCTTCTCTCCACGGCAACACGCCGGAGATCATCGCAGCCACATCGTACGTGCTTGTCCAACGATGGAACTGAATATTGCGAATATCGACTTCTTTCTCCGCGCCTTCGCGTTCATCACTTTCATCGTCTTCGAACTCTTTGCTGTTCTCGACATCGTCGATCTTCTCTTCATGCAGCACTCGCGTTTCTTCATTTCATCGATCATCTCCTCGAACTCTGGTTCTCATCTCTTCCGCGGAAGCGCATTTCATTCAGGCCAACTGAACTTTCAATTATATAACCATGGACTTTAATTAATCACCGTGCAATAAATCTTTCGGACATTTGTTTTTACTTTCAATAATGACGTCATCCAAATTCTACATCACTTGAGTGGACATTCTATTATTCAGTCGTTGTGCTGTCTTATTTCTATTAGTGAACTTTGTATTGGGTGCTGGTGACTGCTGTATGTGTTTGCATGATCAACAACAACAACAACACATACAATCCATCACACACCACATTTCCCCGATATAATGACTTCACTAAACAGTTTAGAAATATCTCCATTGCTAATTTTGGTAATCTGACGACAAATCGGACAAGAGAGCTGGTATTGGTAAGGATGACACTCGTATAGGCGATGTAAACATTTCTTGCAGAACGTATGGGTGCAGGATAACATTTTAGGTTCCTTGAAATACTCGAAACATAAGCAGCATTCCAAACCTTGAGCGACTACAGCATCTTCACTTGCCATGGCTCTGTATATGGGACACATATAGATTGGAAGGAAGATATCATGAGTGCTGATTGTTTGATAGAAATGTTCCTCATAGACATAGATCAAATTAAAACATTACTACAAGTACAAGATCAAATACCTGTCAAATATAAAAACAGTATTATCATAATTAATTTTATTATCATGAATTAGTATGCATTCCCCCAAGAGGAACATGTCGATACTTGCAGACAGTCCATAGCATGCATTTCTAGGCAAGCAATAATAATTAGCATGTTTTTAGAAATATTAAATGTAGTTCCTCGTTGAAACATGCTTGAAGTGCAGAAGCCAGAAGACTTACCCTTTTCAAGATTGTTGAAGCACAAAGACAATTAACTTCAGTGTAATTAGTATCTAACTTTTAGTGAGGTCTTTCTAATAATCGAAAACCACTTCCTTCTATATCGAAATAATGCTCTGAATCGTTTGTGATCGTTTACACAGATTAAATGACGTGACAGCTTCAAAACCATCCAAATTATATAGAGAAATATTTCCACAAATTCACCAGGTACAGGGGACACAAAGACATAATAAACGTACAGCGCAGAGTAGAACTGAAGTTAGCATGTTTGTGGTAGTGTACTACATATCAGCTAAGCTGCACGTATTTACATCATGATTGCCAAACATAGCTTCCGTTAAGAAAGGCCAAACGGAAAAAGGAAGAAAAAAAAAACATACTTGATGAAGAGCAAAATAATCATGTACGCACTCTGGTGAATACCGTTTGCCGGTGTATTAAATCGCATCTCTAACTTAAGAGTTGTCCATGAAAAACAAAAGTGATTGTATAATTCATGATTTTTACTCTTTAATGAATAGATGGTCAACATTTTCTGAGGAAAAGTAAGAAAATAAATAGCTTCTCTATCAGAGAGTTTTTGCCTATGAAATTTTCTTTATTTACAGAAGTCTCTGAAGTATAAAGAAAATAATCAGGCCTTCACATGGCAGATCCCAGAACTTCTGTAATTCGGTTTAGTCTGCCATGAGTACAACACAGAACACTATACATGGGACTACATTAAACGCTAGAAAACAAAACGAAGATTTCAAAAAATAAATCAGAACGGAGATTAAACAAAAAAATGTACCTTAATGTTATTCCTTCTTACTAAGTTCAAATTCAAATCTATGTTTTCACAAGGATCTGCTAAATATTCAACATGGTTTTCCTGCAATTATTTTAACACCTCTACGTATTAAGTGACTCTTCCAATTATTGGGGGAATTCCCCAGTTTTGGTAGTCTATTTTCAAGCACCTTGCCCTTGGACTTGCCTTAGCTAGCTAGATCGATGTCGCAGAGTCGCAGAGTTTGGAAATGTACGTTACAGCAGCGCCGCTAGTCTTGGCTTACCAGCGCGCTGTTAGCCGATCTGCCGCGTATGTATTACGGAAAAAATAAACGCGGGCCGCGTGAGAGAAAACCTGATTGAAAATCATGTTGAGTTTTTCAGCAAATTACTATTATAAGTATCTGCAATATAAATGAATAATAGGTTGTGGTTATGAAAATATATTATTCCATCCCCCACATATTTGTTAATTCCACAATTTAACTTATCTTGTTTATTTTTGTTTTCAGATTCCTTTTCAAGTCGGCAGGCGTACCTTTCCAGTTTGGTCGTAGCCAACTGTCCGAAGATGAAATCTTGTGATAGTACATTGATTGTTGTGTCTGCTATTATAATCCCGCTGCATGCTGATATGATAAAGCATATTTGTTTATATTTTGGTTTTTATCTATGTTTCACATTGGCAACAAATAAATTTGATTGATATCTCATGTATTTCAATAACTTATTTGATATTGAAATATTGAAATAATATATATATTCCTGTATAAAAATACTTATCAATATATTACAGCTATGCCATTAATACTTGAATATTTCAACGGATGTATTAATAAATAAAACGAATTATTGCTTCATTCAATAATTTTAAAGGGATAGTTGAGTTTTGGTAAAGAGAGTAGCCTACAGTTTTGGTCAAACTGAATTTTAGTAACCAAAACCTGCACCATTAGGCTACATCACAAACTAATAGTTATATCTCCACCATGCTCGGAAGGCAAACAAAATTACAAATGACTAAGTAAAAAGTCTGTTATCATTAAAAAAGAGCCATTAAAATCGAAGAGGGCGCTCTCTTAACACTCATCTGTTTCCACCATTTAAACAAAATATTGTGCACGTGATGTTTTGTTGAAATAGTGATTAGATAGAGAGATAATCAACAGCTATTTAAAAACTTTTTTGAAAAGAGGAAGTATTTTTATAATTTTTTAACGGCTGGTTCAAAATTATCGAATAATTGTGGGGCCCCACAATAATATTATTACAAATGGATATGTTTACGGGTATTTCAGCCATTTCTAAACCTATTTTGATCAAATAAAGTTTATTCTGTCATTAAAATTGTATGCTCTTTCGAATTTGACACTCACTTTGTCATTATCTCGCATTTTTAAAAAATTTTGTGTAGCAAAAATCAACTATCCCTTTAATATGTGACTTGTTTGTTATCTACCCATCTGAGATAAGTGGTAGAGAGAGGGAAAAGTGAGAAAAGAGAGAAAGAAGGATTGAAATGGGAGAGTAAAGGCCGAGGGGAGAGATTAAGAAATATGGTCGAAAGTTGATGGGGTAAGGGTTTTAATGATTTGGTTTGTATTGATTCTTTCTTGGAAGTGCGTGGCCCTCCCCAAAATGGGTTGGCTGTAAAAGCCAAGGAACCTCATCCGAATCCATGTTGAAGATGCCGTTCAGCCTCTCATCAGCATATGCCAGGTCTGCTTCGTCGTCGCTGGAGTCCGCCTTGTCATCGTCCAGAGTGTGCCTTGTCGTCGCTGGGAGTCCAATATCAAGTCATCTTCGGTGTCATCGCTGCTGGCAGCTCCTCCCACACCTCTGCAATCCAGCCACATATTGTAGGGAGGTCTACCTTCCTGGTCCGGCCCGACTTGGTGAACGTCTTCGCTCCGTTAGCATCCAGCTCTCTCATTCTTTCTTGAGTCCATCTTTAAATGGCTTGTTCACGGCCACATCGAGCGGCTGCAGCATGGAAGTCATATGCTGCCAGGGATCATCACTAGGTCCGTGTTGAGTCGGCGTAGAGATTACTAGTCTCCGCAGAAGACATAGTGTGGCAGCGAAACGCATCGAGAATCAGCATGCTCCGCAGCCGAGAGAGTCCACTGACGCGCCGCCCCCAAACCCCCGGGGGGGGGGGGGGCACTCGAATTATTTTTTGACGGGGGTGTGCCGCACGGAACTCTGAAATGGGGGTCTTAAGAGCTGACTACAAGCAAAAATTATAGAGTCTTTGGAGCTACAAAAACCCTGAAACGGGAGTTAAGGGGTCTAAAGCCCTCCGCACACAGAGCCGACTCGACCCGATCCGACTGGTTTTCAGTCGGATCGGCTCAGTTTTCAGTGCCTCGCGACACACATTTTGCCAGTCGAGAGATAGTCGGATGCCAGTCGGGGTCGATTCAACACGATGAATCGGCTCCGACCGACCGGGCCCGACTCTAGCCTGATTGAAAACAGTCGGATCGGGTCGAGTCGGCTCTGTCTGCAGAGGGATTAAGGAGCAGACTAAAACTACAAAATACATAGACTTGGAGGAACCCCCATTAAGGTTGTTTGACCCAGTACCAGCCATGTACTCATTAAATAGTTTTATTCAGGACTTCTCTCTTGGCAAACTTTCAGGCGATCCTGGCCCACTGTGCGTTTGCGCTTCGCTCACTAAAATTTAACTAACTATTCAATAGTTAATTGTATTCCGGGGGCTTCGCCCCCTGGACCTCCAAAAAGCTTTCCAATGTGGGTATCCCTTGACTTATTCTATTCAGAGTTCCATCAGGATGATTGCAATCTACAGTATTTATCTATCAGGCTAAAATTCATCCATACTTGGACAGTGCCCTCATCATAACAGGATGCTTGCAATGTGCACTTAATAATCTTCCAATCTCTAAACAGCTAATTCAAAAGCCAATTAACTAAAGAATAGTTAACTCTATATTTGCATATAGACAACATCTTTATATCTGGATATTACAAATCCCAAAGCTTCCGGGGGCTCCGCCCCCTGGACCTCCAATAAGCTTCTCAATGTGGGTATCCCATGACTGATGCTATTCAGGGTTCCATCAGAGTGCTTGCAATATATGTATCTATCAGGCTAAAGTTCATATTGGACAAAGCCCAGCTCTAACATGATGCTTGCAATGTGCACTTAATAATCTTCCAATTTCTAAACAGCTGAATTCAAAAGCTTTGCCCCCCTCCTCTCCTCAGCCATAAAAAACCCGGGCACGCTGCTGGGTTGTCGCTTCGCTCCCTCGCCAGAGATGGTCAAAATGACGAATCATCCCCCCCAATGGCGAGAAGAAATCGACGCCCTTGCTTCATTGGCATCAAATTTGGGATTTAGAGTTTTAAAATTAGGCAATATGAATAGGGTTAGGGTTTGGGATTAGGGTAATTGTAGGCTTGAGGTTCAAGATTGGATCGTGTTGGAGAAAGTGAAGTTTCAGGAATGTCACGGACAAAGTGAGAGGTAGACCAAATGGATGTAGGCCATCGATATATGTTTATATTGATGGTGTAGAAAAGTAAGCGTAAAGGGATATTTGAGTTTTGGTATAGAGGGCGCTTCAATAATTTGTTGGGAGGTAATGAACAACCGTGAGTGTGTCAAATGACAGAATAAACTTGATTTGATAAAAATCGATTCAGAAACAGCTGAAATATCAATAAATATATCCGATCGGAATAAATGTGGGATCTCACATTGATTTAAGAATTTAAGAAATTTACAAAGGAGGTATTTAAATAATTGTTGATGATCTCTATATTTAATCTTTATTTTAACCAAACATCACATTCACAATTTTGTATACAAAATTATAGAAAAAACCAATTCTTTTGGAGAGAGTGCCCTCTTGTGTTTTAACAGCTCTTTTTGAATGATAACAGGCTTTTTACTTAGTCGTTTGTAATTTTGTAAACCTTCCGTCTTCTGAGCATGGCGGACCCAGCTAGCCACCTGACGTTGGGCCGATGTCGGAATTTGGTTGCCGGATGTCGGCATATCGCCGTTGGCTCGAGGTTAAAATGTCCGCCAGCCCAACATCGTCACGACGTCATTTTTGTGATATATTGGCATAAGGTCATTTTCCGACAATGGCCCAACATCATGTCATGAGATGATGTTGGGCCATTGTCGGAAAATGACGTTATGCCAATATATCACAAAAATGACGTCGTGACGATGTTGGGCTGGCGGACATTTTAACCTCGAGCCAACGGTGATATGCCGACATCCGGCAACCAAATTCCGACATCGGCCCAACGTCAGGTGGCTAGCTGGGGAGTTATAACTATTAGTTTGTATGTTATGGTGCAGGTTTTGGTTACTAAAATTCAGTTTTACCAAAACTAATACTACCCCTTTAAAGGGACATTCCCTCTTTTGCAAGCTAAATTGTAAAAGTTGCGAGGTTATTGTCTTATCTGAAAGAAAATGTCATTTAATAGCATGCCTGAACAAATCCTGAAATCTCTTTTTCGTGGAGTTATAGACCTAAAAACTAATAAACCGTCGTCCAATTTTAATTGTGCATTATATGTATATTCACCCAGTGAGGAAGTTCGTACATGGATTCCACGAAGTACCACAACGCTATGCGTGACCCCTCCGTGACCCGCACTAGCTACGTGACCCGCGCACAAATAAGAATAGCATGACCGCACACTAGGCAAAATAACCAAACCTCGCCTAAACTGACTACATGTAATTACATATTCTTCATTTTTGAGATTTTTTTCCGTGACATACCTTTACAAATGTCGGCTTCACAATACCTTTACAAGAATAAGTACAATATAGTTGTAATATTATGCTAAATTAGTTAAACTCTTTTATTGACCGATATATATATATATAGTCTGATGGAGGGACGCATTCGTTTTTCATTCGTAGAATCCAAATTATAGGGCTGTTCGATCTGATTTTTTTTGTGTGTGTTTCATTCATCCCTATCCTTCAACTGGAAACTGTTCAGACGTTTTGTAAAAGAGGGACTGTCCCTTTAACGAATGTCAACTGTGGGGATGCTGCTACACTGTGATTGCCATTTGAGGCTATATAATTATAATATAGTTTGTGCGCACTGCATAATACTGTCGAGCCAGTGCATTACGCTCCATGTTCATGGCTTTCACAAGATGTCACCGTGCATGGCCGAACCACCTTTATTTTGTTTTTTAAATAATATTTATTGTCTTCATTCATTGCGTGCAAACATTTATAAACTAATCAGTACATAAAATAATCATACAATTAACATAGATATTCACAATTGTTCACTTACATCAAATAAAATTATACAAATTTTAATTAGGATGAAATGATTAAAAAAGGAGAGCAGTATGAATGAAGAAAAGATGTTATATATAGAAGACAACATAACAAGGGGGAAAAGTGGGTAAATATGAATTCTTGCTCGGTGACCATGTTAGAGCGATCTCTGATGTGTTTGGCGAAAGGCGTTGATTCCATAGTGTCTTTTTCATAGACGGCGAAGGCTCCTTTTTGGCATTTCCGGTCTCTACGGCACAAGTTAAGCAATTTGCGATCATTTATCCTGGTGGTCAATCGTGGACATCCTAGAGATTCCTGTAGCTTTAATTGACCCTCCTCTCGATGACGTCTGAGGATTTTACAGACCGTAAACTGCGATGTTCCAACGAAATAGTGAACATTGGTTGTTGACACCCCTTCCTGGTGGAGCACAAGCATCGTTTGGCGTGTAGCAATTGGCGTTGGACGGAGAATGGCCTAGAGAGCCTCTATGCCAATTTAGGTTGAAAATTGTACAGCCAACTCTGAGAAATGACCCATAACGATGACTTGTTGGACATACGCTTTGGAGGGGAAAAGGGGCCAATCACCAAAGGTCCTGCCTTTCAAAGCTGAAAACAAAAAGCTAAATGAATTAATGCAAATTCATGCAACCATTTATTGTACATTGGTAGTTTGGAAACATTATGAAATCATTATTTGTAGTCTAAAATTGTTCATTAGGCGCAAAAATAGGGGAAAAGAATGAAGTTGAATCTAAAAAAAAATATTCCAACTTTATGACCAACAGTGTATATACAAGACAACATAAAAAGGGGGAAAAGTGGGTAAATATGAATTCTTGCCCCCCCCCCCCATACACACACCCACCTAGCTGATATAACCACAATACTCTGACAAACCACATCAAAAAATAAACTGACAGCTGCCTAAACACCTACATACGCACACACACCCACCCCCCCCCCGCACACACCCAGACACACGGCACACACACACACACACACACACACACACACACACACACACACACACACACACACACACACACACACACACACACACACACATACCCAGACACACGGCACACACACGCACACACACACACACACACACACACACACACACACACACACATATATACAATTATACTAGCAAAACCAATCTGCAATTTAACAAAGATATTGTTGTCATCTAATGAATTTATTCATCTAAATTGATACAAAAATGTTATCATTAAAATAGACCAAACTGTTCAATTTGTTCCTCATTCCAGCCTTCAAAGTAGAGGTTAACAAGCAATTTATAACTTTTTATGTAGATTCAAAGATCTATCAAAACAGTAATTAATGTTGTTATGTTTACGCAAAAGTTTCGCAAGGCTAGACGAATTGTCTTGAATGGTGGTCCAAGTTCCAATGACCCCCCAGAAAATGTATTTGGCCACTTGAAAGTCTTGTTTTGTCAACCAACGAATTTGGATTATACAACACACGAGACTACTATTGTGGAGTCGATCTGATGTCTTATTTTGACAAGCTGAAATAAAAAGGGAAATAACTAAGGGACTTAGTAACATTGTCCAAATCCTCAAAACTTACTTGGAACTCTAGTGGTTCTCTCATACCTTATCATATTCATATTAATAATAAAAGCACGGGACAGGTTTGGGTTTTCAAATTTCCATTTCATTGAAAAGATATTTACGATTGAAGTGTTCAGATATGAAATTGTCTACGGGATAATTTCATGCTGTGTACAGAGTGAGTACAATGAGTTAGTGAACATCACTTTGCATTTTTGCTCATATCTCTGCCAAAAAACATCAAATTAACGTGAAAATTTCACACACTACTTTGTGGACATATCAGATCACTCCAATACACATTTTATGAATCACTCATCACTTTTTGCACTTGTCAACAAAGTTACTAGATCCCTTTAAGCCAGGGATATCAATATCACTGTTTCAAGATTTGGCGGCCCAGTACGGAAACTGACATTTCAGTTGAATCGTTGATTGGTGGCTCATAAGACAAATTGAAAACAAAAACATAAATTCTGAAATGATATAATATTTGGTTTGCCAAAAATGTTGATTCAAAGATAAGTTGATTGCCACTAAGCTCAGTATTGGTTTTTATTTATTTGAATTTATTTCCATATTTCACAAATGATTTTTGAACAAGTACATATATATTGATAAACGAAATACAGTATAAAATACACAGACGACTAATATACAATCAATATTACATAATCAATCATTTGTTTGTAATTAACGTAACATGAAATACGGGTGAACCAAAAAGAAGCAAAGCTTGTAAAACAGTTGTTTCCCAGGGGTAATTGTGTCTTACCAAAACTGAAAGAAAACAAATTGAAAAAAAAGAGAAGGTGCCATGCCAAATAACAATTATTTGTAAACCACTATAGACAAGAATATTACAATCGATCCAACCAAATACAAATAATACAAAAGTGAAAACTTACTCAAGAGCGATAGATTATATTAAAACTAACTAAACAATAAGTATTGGTGACCAAGTTAGCTGATAAGAGCTTTTTAGTATCGTGGGGACAAGTTTAAAATGGTTTTGTACATTTTTTTCTATTCTGTAGATGATGATTACAGTATATTTACAATATATGTGGCTTTTTTTTATTATTACATACAGAGCTATAAATGAAATTTGGTAGGTTTTCCCCGCGGTTTTCCTAACAAGTATGAAATCTCAAGGACACAATATTTAAAGGGGTAGTACAGTTTTGGTAAGGCTGAGCTTTAGTAACCAAAACCTGCACAATGACACTACAAACTAATAGTTATAACTCCACCATGCTCGAAAGGTATAGAAAATTACAAACGACTAATTCAAAAGCCTGTTATCATTCGAAAACACGAGAGGGCGCTCTCTAAAAAAGCATGTGTTTTAACCATTTTTCATACAAAATTATGCATTGTTGTTGAAATGTTTTGTTGAAATAATGATTAGATAGCGCCCTCTATACCAAAACTAAACTACCCCTTTAAGTTCTAGCATCATATGATTACAAATTTTCATTTACATGCAAGTAGAGATAAAATAGAGATACAAGTAAAAGGTGATGATTACAACAACAAATATCAAAAGATTACACAAATTAATAACTTCGTGTGTTATTAGAAAAGTCATATAATGGAAAGGTGGAACATTTGCAAATTATAAAAGTGGTAATGTCTAATAATAATATTATTTATTGAGGATGCTGGAAGAAAAGAAGGGGATGGTAATTATTGAACGGAATAGAGAGAGAAAGATGAAGGGGAATAGCGGGAATACATACAGAGAAAGAGAATAATAGAAAAGGAAAGTGAGCAAGAAAGATAGGGAGAGAGAGTGTAAGGTATGGAGAAAGAAAGCCAGAAATAGACAAAAGAGCGGGAGAAAGAGAAAGCAAGCATGTAAATGGATATACGAGAGAGAGAAAGTGGGAGAAAAAGGGACGCAGAGTTGGAAATTACACTATTAAATGAGATTTACCTTCAAATAATGCTCAATATGCAAACATCGTGAAGCTGTGTAATTGTATACTAATGTTGCAATAAAACATTTTAATTATTTATTATGAACATGACCTAGCAAGAATATAAAGACACAAATACAAATTCATTCTAATAATAATAATTATTACTATACTACTACTACTACTACTACTACTACTACTACTACTACTACTATACTACTACTACTACTACTACTACTACCACTACTACTATACTACTACTACTAATAATAATGATAATATAATAGCAGTCCAGCAATTATATTGCGCCATCAATCCTTAAACTATATTACAAGGCGCATTATGTTATACAGTAATTAAAATATTTATATGATATACAATTTGTGTTACATCAGATTACTCACTGTTTGTTCTTATGAAAACATCACAATAGATGTGACATTTTTTTTTCATTACATAATACAAAGCATAGTTTGTCGATTGATTATAGAAATTGTGTATGTTTTAAAATAATCATGTATTATACGAAAGGGAAAGAGTTTATAATATCTAACTGAAGTTATTATTTTTCACCACGTGCTGTTCTTGCACATACTTATGAGATATGATTTATTGCAATAACACTGTACAGTACAATCAATATAGAGGTAAACGTAACGTCGTACACACCGTGACAGATTTATCTATGATACATGATCAAGAAAAGTGTTCCCTATAAATAGGAGAAATAGCAAGCAATTGAAGAGAAAACACACACTGTGAAGTAGAAGTATACAATGTGATGACAAAGCTAATTTCTGATCATGAAACAACTAGTCTAGTTTTCTTTATCTTTATCTTTAATAATTATTGCCATTAATGTGTACCTTTATCAATTGACGAGCATGATAATTCAGACATAAGTGCTCAGTATTCTATATTGTTATGTTCTGCTATGAAGAAGGTCCTTACAACATGTACATTCACAAAGGCACATCAACAAAATAAACCTTGAGTCAATATGTCCCATCAACCCATTCAAAATGATATTGTTTTGCTTTAACCCATTCGAGACCATTCGAAAACACTGACTGGAATATATTGGAATAATTGCGGGGCCCACATTTATTCGATAATTTGATTAAAAACTGGCTTGAAAAATGTTTTGGGTGATCTCTCTATTGAATAAGTATATTAACCGAAAATCACATTCACATTTTGTTTAAATAAAACAAAATGGTTGAAACTTGCAGGTGTCTGGGAGGAAGCCCTCTTGTGTTAACGGCTGTTTTTTTTTTAAATAATGAAAACAGCCCTTAGTTACTAAAATCATGTTTTACCAGAACTGTATTTATCTCTTTAAACAAATGCTTGAGTACTGGTCGAGGTTTGTACATTTTCAAATAAACACGCTGTGCAGCCTTGATTTCTGAGGAAATATTGATCAAATACCAAATGTAAAATATAATTTCGGTCTAATACTAGTCAAAGTCGAAAACAAAACTGGGCATGGAGATCGAGGAACATTACCGTTCGGCCCTTTCCTAGCCACACTATAGCCCGGTCGATTGCACCGGCTCCCTGCATGATTAATGCGTTAAAGGGGTAGTTCAGTTTTGGTATAGAGGGCGCTGCACGAAATCAATTTTTGGTGAGGTAATGAAAAACTGAGTGTAAAATTTGAAAGAGCATACAATTTTAATGGCAGAATAAACTTTATTTGATCAAAATCGGTTCAGAAACGCCTGAAATATCAATAAATATATCTGATCGGAATAAATCTGGGGCCTAGATTTATTCGATGATTTTTTTAAAAATTAAAAAAATGATTACACCTTTTCAAAAATTTTCAAAAGAGGTTTTTAAATAATTGCTGATGATCTCTCTATTTAATAATTATTTCAACAAAACATCACATGCATTTTTTTGTATGAAAAATGGGTGAAACCGTTGAAACCAATACTTTTTTAGAGATTGCCCTCTTGTGTTTTAATGGCTCTTTTTGAATGATAACAGGATTTTTACTTAGTCGTTTGTAATTTTCTATACCTTTCGATCATGGTGGAGTTATAACTATTAGTTTGTAAAGTTATTGTGCAGGTTTTGGTTACCTAAAATCAGCCTTACCAAAACTGTACTACCGGCCCTTTAACCATGTAGCCAGGTACTAGCAACATTACAAGCTTTGCTTCTTTCACGGTTCATTCTTTCATCTTCAATATGATTTTTCGAAGGTACATTGATTGATTTCTTTATTTGATTACTGAAAATGCAATAAAATCTGATGAATTGGAATATTGAACTTGATTGAACATCCGCTGTCAGTACTAGACCTGAAGTGGTGGTATGAGAGGACAACATCTAAACATTCTTATATGTGTCGATTTTGTGGAAGACAAAGAATTTATTCGATACTACCAAAACAATCTCTCCAGTGGGCAATTCAAGCAATTTACTTATTCTATTTGGCATTGGGAAGTCCCTGAGGACTGTTCTGATTCTCTCTAGGTCCTTGGTGTAGAGCTCGATACTCACCGTCCCATCCTTCTTGTATACAATCAGTATGCTGTCATCTTTCCGAACAGCAATGCGTGTATCCTCACTGTTCAACTGTATGCGATGAAGGACGGTGCCTTCCCCATCCATGTCACCAATGACCCTGACTGACTTTGCCTCATCACAAACTACCAGCCTTTTGCTGTGATTCATGTGACTGATTTCCTTTGGCTCATAGCCGTGGCAATGAATCTTCCGCAGTGGCGCACCACCTTCTGGATGAAATACATCGATATACTTTGTCTTCCAGTAACCGACATAGATGTTGTCAGATCTGTCTACACACATGCCGCCAAAGCTTCCATCATTATATGAGAGTGTGTTGAACTGAACACTGAGCCTCTCCCATGCCTGTGTGTACAGTGTGATATTGTTATCAGTATCTCGTACAACATTGCGACAATCAGCAGACAAGACAGCATCACGTTGAACCGACACACCCGTAAGCACCGTTTCCTGCGGACCATCAACAGTGAACATCTCAATCCCCTTCCCTTCCCCCAAACCAATAGCCACTCGTCCATCAGGCAATGACACTGCATCCCATGGACCTCCGTGTATCAGTGGAAATGTGCTCAGATTCTCAAGCTGCCAGTAAGATGTGCGCAAATCGCCCAAGTTGGGAGCACCGCTCTTAATGAATTTCACCCTCTTTGCACTATCAGCTATGGACTCGGGCTCTGTGATATCAGGATTATTTTCATCTAACATTTTCTCCAAATCATAGCAAATCGTGTTGTGCACAGCCAGTGTCTGCCCCTCCAGCAGTGCCTTCGTACCATTGCCAACTAGTTCAGATGCACTTTGAATGCAGGATATCTCTTTGTCATTGGATTCCATGATCTTCTCAAGTTGTGTGATGTAAGAAGCCCTTTCTTGTTTGCATCGGTCGATGAGATCATTGCGTTGCCTCGCGAGATGCTTCACTCCTTCATCATATGATTGGTTGATATCTGCCATCCTCTTATCAAGTTCAACCTCAACAACTGCTTTCTGTTCATTTGATAGCTCTGAGTGTGCTTCGATCATCGTAATTTTCGTCGCAGCTTTTGTCTGAAGGGATTCGATTTGCTTCTGGATCGTCGTCTTGTAGTCAGACACCTCTTTGATATTGTGATCCGGTTTGCCGTGGTCGAGCACGTGACATCTGAAGCAGATGGACACGTTACATGATGTACATACATACAGCTTCTCTTCCTCTGGATGCTTGGTACAGTAACGCTTCACTTTGACCTTTCCCCCTTTGACTTCATCCATGCCTACCACATCATGTTTCGCGTTCTTCTTAAACTTCCCATGTGCGACTGAGCAGGGGACACACATGTACTCGTCACAATGTGCGCAGTATTGTACCGCAGAAGTTTTTACTTCCGGGTAACAGATGGTGCAACCTTTTCTGGCTGATGTCACATCCTCAACCATAGAATTAATGGGAATGTTAGTTTGTAGTGTAGAAATGTCTCCATTGCTGATTTTGGTAATATGACGACAAATCGGACAAGAGAGCTGGTATTGGTAAGGATGACACTCGTATAGGCGATGTAAACATTTCTTGCAGAACGTATGGGTGCAGGATAACATTTTAGGTTCCTTGAAATACTCGAAACATAGGCAGCATTCCAAACCTTGAGCGACTACAGCATCTTCACTTGCCATGGCTCTGTATATGGGACACATATAGATTGAAAGGAAGATATCATGAGTGCTGATTGTTTGATAGAAATGTTCCTCATAGACATAGATCAAATTAAAACATCACTACAAGTACAAGATAATCTACCTGTCAAATGTAAGAACAGTATTATCATAATTAATTTTATTATCATGAATTAGTATGCATTCCCCCAAGAGGAACATGTCTAGATACTCGATAATTGCAGACAGTCCACAGCAAAAATGTCTAAGCAAGCAATAATAATTAGCATGTTTTTAGAAATATTAAATGTAGTTCCTCGTTGAAACATGCTTGAAGTGCAGAAACCAGAAGACTTACCCCTTTCAAGCTTGTTGAAGCACAAAGAAAATTAACTTCAGTGTTGGTATCTAACTTTTTGTGAGGTCTTTCTAATAATCGAAAACCACTTCCCTCTATGTCAAAATAATGCTCTGAATCGTTTGTGATCGTTTACACTGATTAAATGACGTGACAGCTTCAAAACCATCCAAATTATATAGAGAAATATTTCCACAAATTCGTCAGGGGCAGGGGACACAAAGACACAATATACGTACGGCGCAAGGTAGAACTACTGAAGTTAGAATGTTTGTGGTAATGTACCACATATCAGCTAAGCTGCACATATTATAACATCATGATTGCCAAACGTATAGCTTCCGTTAAGCAAGGCCGCACGGAAAAGGAAGAGAAAAAAAAACATACTTGATGAAGAGCAAAATAATCATGTACGCAACTCTGGTGAATACCGTATTGGAGTTGTCCATGAAAAAAACAGTGATTGTATAATTCTTGATTTTTACTCTTTATATAGAGTTTTTGCCTATGAATTTTTGTTTTATTTACCGAAGTCTCTAAAGTATAAAGAAAAATATATCAGGCCTTCACATGGCAGATCCCAGGACTTCAGTAATTCTGTTTAGTTTGCCATGAGTACCATGGGGGGGGGGGGGGGGGGGGGGGGTTCAAACCTTAGTAACATTGTCAAATCCTCAAATTCCAATTGAAATTCTAGCGGTTCCCCTCATACATTGTTGTATTCTTATTAACACAAAAATCATGGGAGCAGGTTTCGGTTTTTCAAATTTCCCTTTCGTGTTAAAAAGATATTTACGATAGAAGTGTCAAATTTTCCAATCATCCAATGGATCATCAGAACCGTGTATCAAAGTGAGTGCAATGAGTAAGTGACTGTCAGCTTTGCATTTTTGCTCATATACTCGGGCCATATAACGTCCATTTAACTTGAAATGTTCACACAACACCCCAGTGGACATATCAGATAACAACAATATACATTGTATCAACCACTCATCGCTTTTTGCACATGTCAACAAAGTTACTAGATCCCTCTTACAAGTTCAAATTCAAATCTACCCTTACATAGTAGGGGAGGAATAGGGGGGTCCCATGCACCGAAAACATTTTTATAAACCTGCATGTGTCTAGTTAAAGAATTTTGATGTTACCAAGACCAAATCGTGTCCCCACGTGGGTGTGTTTGGCGGCCATCTTGGATACCATGTTGGATTTCAATGGAAAAAAGTGTAAACTTACCTAAATGTCGAATAAACGGGACATGAAAAGAAAATTGAACATGTATTTAGGGATAGTTGGCAACGAGGGATTACTTTAAAATAATATACAATAATTAAACTAATTTGAATACGTACTTTGGCGATCATCGTGGTGGCCATCTTGGATTTTGACAAAAAAGACGATTTTTCAAATATATGTTTTGGAATATACCTACTAAAAAGACCAATAAATATGACTGTTCATGAAATGCATCATGGAATATTTTATCAATATATTCTAGTTCATAATTCAATCATATGAATTCAAACAGGGGGTCTTGGCCGCCATTTTGTGCCACTCTTGACCACCATGTTGGATTTCATTGAAATACATGTAAATTGCTTATGTCTGAAGTAGGGTCATATAAAGACATATCTAACATTATTTTATATGGGTGAAATGGTAAGGAGGGATTAGTTTGAAGTACAATTATAATGATTCAACTAATTGAATGCATAATTTAGCAGCCATCTTGGATTTTGGTGAAAACAACTATTTTCATATATCTTGTAAGATAAATGTGAATAAACAGAAAATTCAAAAACAAATAAACATGGTTTTGATAATTTTTGCAACTAGGGATGATTAAAAAAATATAATTTAAGTTGATTTAGTATGCCTGCCATCTCTGGCAGCCATCTTGGCAGCCATCTTGGATTTTAACAATGAAAAAAATCTATATGTACCGGTAAATAAATTATCTTTCTAAAAAAGTACCGTAAATTCAAGTCAAACAATCACATTTTCTGTATGATAGTCTTATTGATGTATGATCTCAGAATAATACAACCCCGACATACGGGTTTTGGTAGGCACTTAAGTGACTTAAACGATCTGCCAATCATCTGCTTTATCGAGCGATTGGCAGATTTTTGCCGTGCCTTGAAATACATCGGGACGTGTGAATTGCCTGAAGGTGGGCTGAGTGAAGTCAGATCCCTCTGGAAATTTGGAACCCGACCGTAAATGTATACTGGGCCAAGAGCCCCAGAGTGTATCCACATTGCACTTAAAGCGTTACCTTCAGCGAACGGTACAAAGGAGATGTCCCAATAACGGTTTGGTGGCAATCACAGTTAGGGTTTCACCACCTGTAGCATTGATTCCACCTGTGCAGCTGTTTACTTCATTTTATTCATGCAAGGTTGTCATTATGTTGATATTTGTAATTGTATCATTATTTCATCCTCATGGATAATGACTTCCAGGAAGTCATCTAATCCAAAACCTGTCTCACCAGACACAAGGAGTTTCATCTAATTGCTTGACGACTCGGCAATTGCCGTACTCAGAACAGCCGAAACCAATGCGATATAGAACACCTTAACATCAGCCCTAGACAACTTGACAGTATACTACAGAGACAACCAGCTGAAAGCAAACCCTACCAAGACCCAGGTTTGCTTCTCATCCCATCTACGCAAACACCGTAGGTTGGGAAGGAACTATCACTCACATGGAATCGTACTCCACCTTGACGACAATCTGCGACGCATCCAGTGTACCTTGGCGGTTAACTCTTGATCGGACACTTTCATTCAAGCAGCATATCGAAAAGGTGAGGGGGGAAAGTGGAGATCAGGAACAACAACCTCCTCCGGAAACTGGCAAACTCCTCCTGGCTGGGGTGCCAGTGCATCTACACTACGGGCAAACAGCTCTTGTGCTATATTTATTCCTGCCTGCGGAGTATGCGTGCCCAGTCTGGGAAAGATCCCCGCTAACTCAATAATAAACTTGACCCAACTCTCAACGATAGCTGCAGAGCAATCTCTGGGTTGTCTAAAGCGGACAAATGTAAACAGCTCTATATGTCCTGTTCGGCATTGCTCCACCCGATATACGCCGAGTCAGTAGCCAGTAGCGTGCGAGCGTCTCAGACAAAGTATCAGGATAACCGCCATCCATGCTATGACAATCCAATCCATACCAGAAAACGGCTCAAATCAATGGACCAGTTTCCTACACTCGGTCCAACCGCTGATCCGCAATCCCCACTGGTAGCCAGATGTAGACTATGGGAGGAGAGGCGCAGCAGTAGACCGCCACGGCAATGACAGAGCTAACCTCTTCCTACTAAGGAGCAGTTACCCCCAGGACACTAAAGGCAAGACTGGAAGACATGGAAGTCCCCTCAACCGACTTCGCACAGAGATGGGTCGATGCAAATTCAAACATGAAAAAGTGGGTGAGTATACAGATGATGACAACATTATACTTGCGACTGTGGCACATCCCAAACCATACAACAACCCTCTTTCAATGTCCTCCTAACCTTGAGGAACAGTGTAGTCAAGAAGATTTGATGGCTGCAAATGAGAAGGCCCTGCGATGTGCAAAGTCATGGACAATATCTAATATTCTGGACTTTGTGTAGATGTCAGGATACGAAAGAAGATCTAATCCAAGCCAGGAATTTAAAACTTACATGTACGTCTACTCTAACCCCTGTATCACAATGCAATAGGCACTGACCCGCACCAAGCCAACAAGGAGTGCAAGAGCCTGGGATAATTGTGTAGATGACAATCCTAAGCCACCTCAGCAAGAGAAGAAAAATTGAATCCACAAGGTCGCTGATGTAATACCTTATAAACGCGTAAGGTTGAGGACCTTTTCGCAATCTGTTTGAATGTCAATGATTGCAACATTACTGATCAGACGAACATGATGCAGAAACACCTCTAGTATCATGTGGGACCGTACCGGACTGGCAGTGACTCGCATCAGCACCTGCCACACCAATGGCCTTAACCATGTTAACAATCCATTGTAAAAAATATGTCTAAAAAGCACATGTCTTGAAACAT
>JBAMJV010003706.1:0-58768 GCA_037951105.1 Echinarachnius parma
CAGCGGGCGACAGGGGGGGGGGAGGGGGGCGGGGCATGTCTCCCCACATTTGAAAGTGGAATGGATTGCCCCCCCCCCCCCCCACCTTTTCATCAATGTATACATTATGTATGTTTTATTCCATATCTTGCACTACATATCATTTACAATTTCTGCCTCAGGTATGCACAAAATCGATCAATTTCAAGCCAAAAAGTGCAAAAGCTCCCTATACAGTGGGAGGGCGGACACCCCCTGCCGCGCCCTCTCCCACTTCGCTCCCTCGCAATGTCCCCCCCCCCCCCCCCCCCCCCCACGTTTGAGAAGCTGTTGACGCCCTTGGTTATTGCAAATTATAAAATAACCATCCTATATAAGTACCCGTGGAGATATTTAAGACCTTGGGGGAGAGGAGATTGTGGCGATAAAATGTTTAAATAAAGTACAGTATAATACAAATAGTAAGAACGTTTTATACCGACAGCTAAGAGTTACTAAGATAAAGAAAAAAGAATTTAAAACAACATAATTATACCTGCGGCATGAAATCTCAGCTCTTTTCATACAAAAAAAAAGTTGTAACCTTTCTGCCAACAGCCAATCAGCTTGGAGTATTATCGCCGTTGCCATATTAGTTACATTATTTGGAAATAACAACAATCGGACAAATTTTGATATGAATATTGGCTATAAAGGTTTGACGATTTCCACAGAATCTAATGAACTTGGCTACCGAATATTTAAAGACCCAATTAAAGACCCACTTGTTTCATAAAGCTTATTAGAATAATTATATGTATAAGTACATTGTAGGACAACAGGAAGTCCGTTATTCTTTTGTTCTTATGAACTATTTTCATTTGATTTTGATATAATTATTGTATGTAACATTTTCTAAGTATTAGTCTAATAATACTGTATTTTTCTCTTTGTTATTGTAAAGCGCATTGATATGCAGTAATTGTAATGAAATGCGCTATATAAGAACCAGTTATTATTATTATTATTATTATTTAATAGTAAATATAAAACCATGTGAAACAAAGGAAGATAATGTGCATTATTATGCAGAAAACTCTAGTTTAGACCCCGACAAAATGTCATTAGTTAGTTGGTTGAATATACAGACGCTTTCAACATGTTCAATCAACTATGATTATTACGTCTGGGACCGACCTTGCGAGCAACCATCCGCGGTTTCTAACCTTGGCCCATTTGTGCAAATAATAATAATAATATTATATATTTATATAGCGCAATGACTCTATATGCGCTTTACATACTAAAGTAAATAAAAAAAATATATTACTCCTACAAGTACAAATACAACATACAATGCAGCCTATTAAAAAAAAAAAGATGCACAAAACAATCTGTATTTGTCATGTCTCTCAATTTTTGGGGAAGCTCATTCCATAACATGGGTGCTACTGTTGCAAATGCACAATCCCCGTATGTATGTGTCTCTGTCTTAGGGATAATCAAGAGGTTCTTATTTACGGAACGAAGATTTCTAATTGGTTTGTATGGTATCAATATATCGGCCAGGTAAGAATATATATCTAACCACAGGACCAGAACACCCTTGCATCGGATACAATTTATCCTTCAAAGTTTTTGTTGAATTTATTATCTATTTGACAGATCCAGACTATTATGTACAACTATAAAACCACGGAGCTTTTACTGAACTGTTTAATTACCAAATACTCAACATTATTTTCTATGTACTCAAGACTGATAATAAATACCGACTCATAAAATTCGTCAGCAACAAGTTCGTTTACATAATATTTCACTTTATAGGTCCAAAACGAATACAGTGCTGGTTCAATAGGGTGTTCTGACATTTTATAAAATCAGTTATTTGTAGTTCTAAAACTCTACATTATTTATATGTAGTCAACAATGACATTATATTACCGACTCATAAAATTTGTCAGCAATAAGTTCGTTTACACAATACATGTATTTGGTCAAAAATTAATACAGTGTGGGTTCAATAAGGTTTTGTGACATTAATTTTATCCATTTCACGCAGTATTTGTAATAACAAAATATGAGTTATGGAACCTTTTAGCCTGACAGAGAAACAAAAATGAAAATCAAGCAGAGAAAATAAACACCACCATGATCACGGACAGGATGTTTGTCAGTGTCATAACATTGTATTTAGATTCACTTGTGACCCAGATAACCTCCAGCCTGTACAAGACAGTTGATAAGCTAAACATGCTAAATGGGGCAACAAGGGCGTAATACACATTACACAGACACAGACACAGGGGGGGGGGGGGTCCTGAATGAGGTATGTTGCTCGAGTACTATCTATTCCGTTTTCATCTGACAGGCAAACAACAACAACAACAAAAGAAGAGAAGAAGATCTGCCCCCAAAATTATATGCTTTATTGCCCGCATATGACACTTATTGCCCAAATCTGATATGATATTGCCCGAATAATGACTCGATTATGCTCGATTATGACATGCTTTTTCCCGAATATGACATGCTTTTATTCCCGAATATGCTATGAGTTTGCCCGAATATGATATGATTCCACCCGAATACGACGTTATTTTCTCCCGAATATGACATGATTCCACCCGAATACATACATATGACATACCTAGGCTTTACCCGAATATGACATTATTTTAATCCCGAATAATATGACATGGTTTTGCTCGAATTTATGGTGCCTTTTGCGCGAATATTGCCGGTTTCAAAGCTCTCGGGGTGGTTGCAGCCCCCCTAACCCCCCTTCCCCCTATAGCCCCCCGCCTCGTTCGTCATGCTAGATAATATGTTGCTGAGCTGAAGGGGACAGGGTGGATAAATTAATAATAAATAATAATGATAATATAGTTACTTATATAGCGCTAGATACATAAGTTTCATAGCGCTTTACACTATTATTACCCCAAGTTCATTGGCGGAGCTACGCGGGGCACGGGGGAGAGGGGGGGGGGGGGGGGGGGGGAGTGAGTGACATAAACAATACAAAACGTAATGGGAAAGGACACACATTAAGGGCACCCCCAATAATTAATGTTCCCCCGAAATGTGTGTGCATAAATGTAGCTGTACACAGAATATACATAATCGATATCGTCGATTTATTTTACGTAATCGCAGTACGGATTAACAGTGCATCGCAAACCAGAAAGTAGCCCTGATTAAAACAAAAATATTATAACTATCCCCATGGTTGTAATTAATGTAGCAATTTATCACAAATGCCTCATTATTATTTCTTTTATATTTTCCATTATAATGTATTTCCTTTGACGTGCGTCTCCCTTGTTGGCATATATGTTTAGAATGTATATAATTTCTGTGATTTAAAAATACATATCCCTCCCCATTGATGATTGTTTCATGTGTATTTGTATGACTAAGGACAGAGCGCTATGACAGTTCCCTAGATAAACTAATGTAGTATGATAGTCACGATAGTCCTCGGTATTCAAACTACGAATCTATATTAATTGAAGAGCTTATTTCCAAAAGGGGCTATATCCACCTATTCAATTTCGGAGAAAATCACTGATGTTTCTTTGTCCAACTTTGTACACGTGCCTATGGGAATATGAAATTTGAACGTTCCATATTTTGATTTTTATTTCGTAATTCGTCCTAAAATTCAGATGTATAGGTAGCTATATACGTAGCTTATTAATGCGCTGATATCGTTAACTATTTTTTTTAAATGGAAAGTGGATATAGCCCCTTTTGGAATTAAGCTCTTCATATCTTATTGTGTCAGGTGTTCAAGGACGAGAAAGAGAAATGGAAGAGAGAAGCATGAAGTTATCCTCGGAAGTAAAGTCATATAACACAGCAAGCATATTTCGGTTTGTTTGTTTGTTTGTTTGTTTGTGTGTGTGTGTGTGTGTGTGTGTGTGTGTGTGTGTGTGTGTGTTTTGTGATGATACTTTCCTATATATATATATAGTGCATTGGTATATTCGAAACCTCAGTTAATCATGTTATTAGGAGGTAGGCAGGCGAGGGGACGCGTGAAATGTAAAGTTATGTAATAATTAGCGCTCATAAATCAATAAGCCGCATAGATTTGACAATGTGAAAATTAGCGCAGTCACGTACATAATGTACATCTGTTCTATTTATTATAGAGTCCACTATATATATGCATGTGCTACCTACATAATATACAGTCATTATAAATAGGGCATACATACATGCGTAGAACCATGTTGGGCAAGCTTTCACCTACGCATGATGTACCAGCAGCAGCAGTATCTAAATTATAGCATATAACCTACGTTCGGTTCAGTGAAGAAATCTAACGACTTTTTCTTGCTGCCATGTATGTGTTCGACCCTAGTTTCGCGATGCCCAAAGGAGGGGTCAAGACAGCGGGTAAGCCCCTCGGTGGAGGACGACTGGGCACCGATGACTTCCTCTTCGACCCGCTCTCCATGTCGTCGAGGCCTTCGTCCACGCTGAAGAAGGTCGCGCCGTCCTACGACTACCCCGGCGAACTGCCGAGTGATTTCGAAAGAGGCGGGTATGGTGGTGCGCAGGGAGGTGCCGCGGGCGCTGGACGAGTCGGGAAGGGCCGCTTCACCAGGAGGCGGTTCCGCGACATTGCCATGAGGGATGATGAGGATGACAGCTACTATCTGCCGGAGTATGCCGTGGGCGCCGCCAGGGTGATCGCGCTGATGCAGATCGTGATGGGCTCCGTCATCATTCTCATCGGCATCTTCGCCTACGTTGCCAAGGCGACAGTCGGGCCTCTCATCCCCGCCATGGATCTGGGATGCGGTGTTGTGGTAAGATTAATATTCGTGTGCTCTTTGTGGGAAAGGAACATTAGGAACACATCAAAACAAATGCAAGTACACAATCAATCAATCAAACAAACAAACAAACACATTCAAACACAAACACACACATAAACAAACAAACAAACAAACAAACAAACACACGAAAAAACAAACAACCAATAAATAAACTAAAAGTAGACAGCCAAACGTTCTTATCAATCAACAAACTCCTCAACTCATTTGTGAAAACTGAAAAGTGACAAACAAAACAGAAGATTACTTCCGAATAAACCCACAACATATGGCATACACAAACAAACAAATGCTACCCTCTACAAAATAGATGTGAGCTTGCAAATAATGAGAGCGAAAGTGCACATCTGCATCTCTTAAAGATTTTGTTATAAATGGAAATAATTCTGAAATACGACCTCTGTATAACACTTTCGATCGTGATTTTCGAAATTCTACTTTTGATGAAATGCGGCATTTATTGCTTCTTTGTGTGTGATCTTTTTTGATTCGTGAATCGTGATGTTCGATCAAACACGGCTTTCGATGGAATTAGACATTTAGTGTTACCCTGTGTATAATCAAGTATTCAAGTTCAAAAGTGATCACTATGGTGCCTATATAACAGCCCCATAACTTTGTAATGTTAGATTTAAAATGATGTAGGTCAGGTCGTGCCAATCTTTCTGATCTATAGCAGATCCTTCATCTGGGTGATGAACAGAACTGACAAATAGTGTACCTAAACATTGAACTATATATAAAACAAGATTTGAAATTATGATGTTCAAGTTCTCTCGCTTTGTTTTGTCGTTAGTTAAAGGGTACCACCACCCAAAAATAATATTCTTATTAAAGAAAGGTAACATCTTTAGTATTCCATTCCATCAACAAGTTCACAAAAATATGTTTCCAGAAAAAAGAAAAAACAAATTGGAAACGCATCACCATTCTAAAGCATGCGTTCATGCGGTCTGACTTACGCAGACTGCATGCTATGTGTGCGGTGAATTGCAACGTGTGCAGAGCGAACGAATCGCCCGGGAATCTATTGTTTACAAACGTGCGCGTGAATAGCATTGGCGCACTCGCAAATGGTTGGCCCGTATGGAACCAGGAAATAGCAGTGGTTCCGTAAGTGGTGGAAATTAATTGCTTTGTTTATGAATTACACAACCCTTTGCAAAATGTTGGGTATCTATTTGATATCACATAACGGTACCAAAACATATAATAATGTGTTGTTCTTTGCCTGGTGGTCCCCTTTAATTAGCACCGCGGGGGTAATAAATGGACATTTGTATCATCTATTATTATAGTTACCTCATTGCGTATACAAAGTTGCACTTTGCTTATAGTCATTGTATTTTTAAAAATTGAAATCAGATTTGTAATATTTGTCGACAAAAACAAATTCTGAAATAATGAAGTTATTGCAGGCATAACATCCCTCTATGTAGAGGCAATATATGAAGAAATTTAAAGAAGCCATTGTTAAAATATGATCTATTTATATTATTATTGTATTAAACAAAGAAGAAATAGGAACATGCTGCATGGGATGTTAAATCAGCTAGTGTATACAATCTGTTTCACCGTTTGTTCTAAGGACGACACAATTAGGGGTGTTCCCCTAAAAGATTGTCAGTAAATTGTAAATTGTTCTTTGTTCGTCAGTTTTAATCTGTGGTACGTAGTACATTATCCTATAGAATAATGTATACAAATGCAATGTGTATTCTTATGATTGCGAGTGTGTTATGTTCACTTGGTCTAATCTCAGTTGGTCTACTTCCCATTTGGTCTACTACCTGATGCCTCCAAAACCCTAACCCTAACCCTAACCCTTACCCTAACCATAACCCTAATCCACAACCCTAACCCTAATCATAATCCATAATCATAATCATAATTAAGCCGCCAGATTCATAATTTTCTAGTAGACCAAATGGGAATAGACCAAATGGTTGTAGACCAAGTGGCAATTAACCGTGTGTTTGACATAAGGGTAGAATTCATGAATGTCGAACTTGATTTGGAAATGGTAATTTTTTCTTCGAATTCTTTTTACATTTCATCACCTTTTACAGCTTTACATCACTGGTGGAGTTCTGGGCATGTTTTCCAAGTGTCGAGCGAAACGCATAGTAAGTATTTAACATAAGAAATATAATTTGTATAACAATGAAAAGTTCATAATAATGCATAAAGGGACAAACGCCATTTCCAAAATGTTAAGTTAAAGGTACCATCATTATCGTATGGTAACACAAAAGTATTGTCTTTGAAATGACACCTTACACATTGCAAATCAAGGTTTATTTTTGGTGATAGGGTTGAAAGTATCACACATTTAAATAATTTTCATTATATTTTTAAGCATGCAGGTTTAATCGCAATTATCGCAATATTGGTATGTTTTTTTTGGGCATATTATGAGCTCTTAAAGGGATCTAGTAAACATTGTCCGATTCCTCAAAACTTATTTGGAACTCTTACAGTTCTCTCATACCTTGTTGTAGTCGTATTAACAATAGAAGCATGGGACAGGTTTCGGTTTTTCGAATTCGCCGTTTGTTAAAAAGATATTTACGATTGGTGTGATCCGATTTTTAACTATCTACTGGATAGTCATAACAGTGTACAAAGTCAGTGCAATGAGTGTAATATCACTTTGCATTTTTGCTCATTACTCGACCATTTAACATCCAATCAAAATGATATGATATCACAACAATGCACATTGTATCAACCTTTTATCACTTTTATAGTTATAGTTATATATCCCTTTAATATTATGTCTATAGTTATTTGTTTTGTTTAATTGCGTAAGTATTCAATTTCAATGAACGTAAAAACACAAAACACCAACAAAAAAGGCCACAATTATTGCAGGCAATGTAATGTATAAGCTTTTGCACTTTGATACGTTGTTTACATTTCAGAGACCGTCTGAAGGAAAAAAAACAGTCATTGGCTGAGTAACTGTTCCTGGTAAAATAAAATTGAAATAAAATTAAATGAACAGTCAGTAGTGGTGCTACATGGAAGGAGGGGGAGGGGGGGGGGGGGCAATAATTTGACCCAAAATAGTAACAAACATAAAGGTAATACAAATTGGTCGGGCCACATTACACCACTGGCAGTTTGTCGTTATACGAGGGAAATTTGAGCTACCATGCACCTCCCTGGTTATATTCAAAGCACTGGGTGTGATGGATTTGATTCATAATTATTGGAATCGTATTACCACAAAGTCATATTCTGCTACCAAAGTTCACGTTCCTTTGACATTTATTGCTTTTTACAACCAAATTAAGTACAGTTTCGCCATAAAAGTGATTTTGCTGATACAAATAAGTTTGGCATAAAATAAAGGGAGCCCACTGTTGTACGAGTCTGCGTTGTCGTGAATACGAATGTAAGACACTCTAAAACCTTGGTCCCTACCATACATAGTGCTGCTAATGGAGGAAGGGGGGGGGGGGGGGGGGGTAGTGTGCTGATAATATTGTCGCTGATATTATCCCGTTTTTTGTTAAATCTATTACTATTATTCTTATTATTTGTATAATTAATATTAATATTTTCATTTTATGGGGATTGAAGCGTGGCCCGACTCGGATATTCGGATAATATTCGGAATTCTCCGTACATCTTCGGTAAACGACAGCGCAAATGCGGTGATGCAGGCAACCCGTACGTATGGCAAGCCGTTTAAACATTTATTGCTATTTCTTGATATCAAGAATTGAATTCTTGATATCAAGAAATGATTTCTTGATATCAAGAAATCAATTCTTGATATCAAGAATTCATTTCTTGATATCAAGAAATCAAATTCTTGATATCAAGAAATCAATTCTTGATATCAAGAAATAATTTTCTGTTGTTAACCAATGGTAATTCTTGATATCAAGAATTCAATTCTTGATATCAAGAAATAGCAATAAATGTTAAAACGGCTTGCCATACGTACGCATGAATAGACCGCTTCTGTAATGTATGCAAATAATATGCGTATGGCATAAGACTCTCCGTTGGCAAGCTTAACAATAGTAACTAGGTCCGGCAAGCTAAGTTTGCCGGAGCTTGCCGGACATAGTTACTATTGTTAAGCTTGCCAACGGGGAGTCTGACGTCATACGCATAATATTTGCATACATTACAGAAGCGGTCTATTGTGTGTTACTATACCCCTATGCAGCACGCATTCAACCGAACCAAAACAAACTCAACAACCCCACTAGCAAACCACCCCACCCACGACTGCAGTTTTGTTAGCAGATCCAAGATTGCCGTTATGTGTACGGCTACAATAGGGGCAAGCGAATAAAATTGAGCGTACACGGATTGCGAGCGGACGCTCCCTTTAAATATTGTTATATGGCTAAGTTGCAACGTTCACATATCTTGGGGGACAGTTCCGGTATAACAAGTTGAACATTGGAAAGCGCAGTCATGTTATACCAAGAAGTTCATATCTAAAAGGGAACAAGGACTATATTCGTGTCTCTGACAGTCTTTTAGGATAATGTTGATGATTAATAGCTGCTCAGACGGGGTGGGGTATTTGTAAAGGTGTAAAACAGACCTTGACCCATGCCCTTAACCTTTGGGGGGAGAGGGTGGGGGGGGGGGGGGGGGGGTCTTATCAGTAGATGGAGGATCAACGGCGCAATCAGGTTCAACCCACAGGGCAGGGTCGAGTTGGGGGAGGGCGTAGTCTAGTTCTAGACTCTCAGAATTAATCTCCGCCACCCCGAAGATCTGTATACACAGTGATCGCTGGTTTGGCAGCGATTACTGCTGTGTATACAGATCTTCGGGGTGGCGGAGATTAATTCCGAGAGTCTAGAACTAGACTAGGGAGGGCGGGGAGAAGGATGCAACCTTTACCGATAATGGGAGGTAGCCTGTGACGCTGTAAAGGTAAAGACCTTGAACTGTGACCATAGATATGGGGACATTTCCGGCGACAAGATCTTTCAAGGAACGTGTTGCCGCCTGAACAAACTAAACGTTGGGATTGACATTGGCATTGACATTCTCCTGTTTCTGTCGCTAGGTGGCGGCCTTCATGATCTTGAGCGGCTGTTCGTTCGTCGCTGCGACCGTGCTGGGCTCCATCCACGCACTGGCTGCATTCAAAACCCAACTCATCTGCGCGTATCTCCATTGTGGCCCTTCGCCGGAACAGGTACTGTATACCGAAGTCAAAATTCCCATAGAAACCCATAGGAAACCCATAGGACAATCCTATTGGTCTCTATGGGTTTCCTATGGGTTTCTATGGGACCCATTGACATTTTCCCAGGACGAAGTTTCCATAGAATCAAAACCCATAGGAAACCCATAGGAGACCCATAGGAGACCAATATAAATCCATGTTCCACTTTCCCTATTGAAACCCATAGAAACCCATAGAAACCAATAGGCATATGGGTTTTTATGGGTTTCTTTTGGGTTTTGGATCTATGGGAATTTCGACCTGGGTACAACTACCGCTAAACTGTTGAGGGCCAGAATAGTGGCCCAAGGGACATTTTAATAAAACAAATGTTTTCCTAATCTCCGATCTCATTCAAAGTAAGACTAGACAGCAACATTATATTTAGTTCAAACATATTTATTTAGTTGCATAACAAAAAACAAAAACAAATTAGAACATATAATATATTGTTGACATTTCAGGGAAAACACTTTTTAATAATAAAAAAGTATGTACATTTTTGCACAAAATTACTTTGGACCATTCAAAATGCAAAGGAAAATGTTGTCATTTTGCTAAATGTAATATTTCTTCGCAATAAGATTTTGAGTATATATTGATGTTTAATTTAAATTTGCCTCAGCTGCAATATAACATTTCTTTTCCGAAATTACTTTGTGATAAAATCATAATCATTCCATTCCATAAACAAATTATGTATATCTCATGATATAAATATTGCAATATAATGTGTATCTCATAATACAAATAGGCCTACAGAATTACAAAGTATTATGATTTTGACGAAAAGCTTATTGTGTAGTACATCGAGCATAACTACACTGGGCTCAAAAAGAAACTTATATTTGTTCACATGGTCATATCTTGAATGTCTGTCCATGAAAATTAACCAAAATGACACATGGGATTACTTAAATACCCTACTCCAATGACATGTCAATATCCAAACGGTTACCTTACTGACAGAACCGAAAAATGCACTGACATGGAACCGTTAGCTGTATCATATGTCACAGCCTGGACATTTTGGCAACAGAGTTTAAGGCAGGTGAGGAAGTAAAAAAAAATGAAATTAAGGTAATGTCAGTTACCCAAACACAGACATCAATAGTGGGTGTGTCCACCGTGTGCTTGGAATCATTCAGTGCATCTGCTACGCATGCTGTCCACCAGGTTTCTGATACAGGCTATGGCAGTATGGGAGATTGTTCCTCTCTTCCCGTAGAGCTGCTCTAAGTGTGTGCATTAACATGCGGATTGTCCCGTATACTGTGACATGTGGTCCCGGAAGTTGTTCCATGTCAGTGCTTTTTGCGGTTGTGTCAGTTGTGCAACTGCTTGGTTACTGACATGTGTTTAGAGAAGAGTATTTAAGTAATCCTGTGTGTCATTTTGGTTAATTTTGATGCACAGGATTTTAAGATATGATCATGTGAACAAATATAAGTTTCTTTTTGGGCCCAGTGTATTTCATTAACTTTGTAATAACCATGGTACCAAGTCTTACAACTTAAAATATTTTTTTAATATTTTTGTTTACTTCTATATACAGTCTCCACGGAAAGTGTTGGATGCGCTGATCTGCATCGTGAGTTTTCTGGAAGCCATCTTTGCTCTGATTTGCGTCTTCCTCGGGCTCCATGGATTCTACAAGTCATACCACTCACAAAAGTGAGATGCACGATATGTTCCCAAAGGATTTTAATGTGCACCTTATTTACCGAGAGAAAAACTATAACCGATTATACTGTCAAGCACCAGACTTTGCAATTATGTTCCTTTGCACCGAATTTGGTCTTGATCAGACTCCATGCATCCATGGTTTCTACGAGTGCTACCGCCAAAAATGAGATGCACGGAATAGTTAAAAATGCACCTTATTAACCGACAGGATAACTATTACCGATTATACTGTCAAGCACCAGACTTTGCAATTATGTTCCTTTGCACCGAATTTGGTCTTGATCAGACTCCATGGTTTCTACGAGTGCTACCGCCAAAAATGAGATGCACGGAATAGTTAAAAATGCACCTTATTAACCGACAGGATAACTATTACCGATTATACTGTCAAGCACCAAATCTTGCGACTGTGTTTCTTTGTACCGAATTCGGTCTTGATCGGACTCCATGGATTCTACGAGTCGTACCACCAAAAATGAGATACACGGAATGTTCACAAGGGAGGTAAAAATGCACCTTATAAACCGAGAGGAAAACATTTACCGATTACCTGATTACATTATACTGTCAAGCTCCAAATCTTGCGATTGTGTTTCTTTGCACTGTATTTCGCACTCGCAGGCTGGAGCCCACCCTGGAGAATCCCAGTGAGTGTAATCATATCTCTGGAAATGTGAATCATAACTAATACTTTAAATGGAGATTGATACGATTGTACAGAAAAAATCGCAACATATTCGTTTGCCTTTGCCGTGACTTTTGGTATTAAAAGAAAGTGCACAAAAGTGCAAGATGTGTATTCTAATCGGCTGATAATTATATGCGTGAAAACAATTAGCACTTGCTTTTTGTTGATCTTATTCGATTTTTATTTATGTTATTGAAAATACTTAATGCTTATGAGAATCAAACGACAAGCAATGTGTATTTCTGGAACAAATATGTACATATGTATCAAATTCTAATTTCTCTTGCCAAATGATACTTGGAGTTCAAAGTTTTACGAGTATAAGTGCGACTGTTTTAAGCGAATTAATATAATATTATTCTTAATATCATTTTCTGGTAAAACTTGTTTAACATAAACATTTTTTCAATGTTAACTTGTATCACCGTTTTGAACTTTATAATTGTGCTGTTACTGTAGAGAATGTTATTTTATAGTGATTATAATGATGACTGTTTTAGTTATTTTGTAAAACATCCAGTCATGAATTTAAATCGAAAGGTAAAGTGGCATTCGAGTTTTATTTGTAAATTATCGTGTATAAACTATGTATTTACCATGTTTTTCTATTGTGATATTAACCCGAGAAAAGTATTTGTCTGTTTTACTAATAATAAGCAATAATGCTTAGCAGCTTAGTGATCAAAAGTAGTCACATTTTCTTCCCAATATTATTTAAATGACAATTAGCAAAGAAAATAAGCCTTCCTTGGGATTCGGACCCGAGACCCCCAGACGCCAGACCGGACGGTGCTCTACCATCATTCTGAGCTAGAAAGTTCTTGTAATAGTTGGCATTCGGAGGTCTCGGGTTAGAATCGGGGTAACAATAATATAATTGCAAAGCGCTGAGAGATGATTATCAATCGTGATAGCGCTAGGTATAAATCGAGTATATTATTATTATTATTAATCCCGGGGGAGGCCTATTTCCTTTGCTCGTTGTATGTTTATGTTGTATATTTCTGGTCATATTCTATATGTTTCAGAATCGTTTTGAACAAAAATCATGCTGAATTGGCTTCCTAACCAATCGAAAATAAACAAGGTAGACTTGGCTGTAGTCAGCTTTGACAGCCTAAAGCTCTCTGCAGACAGAGCCGACTCGACCCGATTCAACTGGTTTTCATTCCGATCGGCTCAGTTTTCAGTGCCTCGCGACACATATTTTGCCAGTCGAGAGACAGTCGGATGCCAGTTGGGGCCGATTCAACACGATAAATCTGCTCCGACCGACCGGGCCCAACTCTAGCCTGATTGAAACCAGTCGAATCGGGTCGAGTCGGCTCTGTCTGCGCCGGGCTTTATACTAAGTAATCTTACAGGAATATAACCCGTAGAGGGCTCATGACCACAATTATTGTGGTTCAAAGAAAATTGTGATTAGGCCCTCTATCGGACATATTGTCGATTCCAACGAAAAGTGTACACGGCATGTTCATACCTATTTGATTTTGTTTAAAATGTCCTGCAATCTTAATTTTTCTTTGAGCATATGCGTCTCGGCAAAACCTTTCGCGCCATATAAAATTGTGACCATTGCATTTATATTTTTTGCTACAGAAACATAAAACATGCTATTTTGGACCACTTAAAAAAACACCTCTTTTTAAACATTTTTTTGAGCGGTTAAAATCTTAGAATGAAGACTTGATACAAATTGGTTAATTTATGATTAAAGTGTTCAGATTTATAATTATCTTTTCATTTTATCAACCATTTGCCAGTTTTTGCACATGTCATCAAAGTTACTAAATCCGTTAAAAAGGTTACTAAATCATATTGTAAATTTATATGCAGCCTGATAAAAAAACGTGACAATGATGATATAAGAAGATTCGTTACACAGACAAGAAAACATTCACCAACCAAGCACAATAGTTTGAATATGTAATTGGTGTAATGTTTATTCTTCAGAGTAGTAACAAAATAAACGTCTACATCTGAAAATATAAGTATTTACACAAGCAGAATTATAATAACATATATATTCGTTGTTTTAGAAAGAGAATGACGCTAAGTCACTATTTTTACTTCCGAGATATAATCATGTTTAAAGTTTGGGAGCCCTCTAGAGAGCAAACGTAGCTTTTGCGTATTTTTGAGAAATATGTTGAAATCAGAAAGAATTATAATCTGAAATGTTGCATCATACAGAGAAAGATCCAATCACTAAGATGGTATGCATAACTCAATTAAGAAAAAAACGGACTTAACGCTATTATCACTCTCACCAGCCGAATACAATTTCAATTTTACTTTATTTAAATTTCCAGCAAAAGAAACATTTAAATAATCATTTACAAAATAAAATAATACATATTTCAAATATACAGTCAAGTTCACGAATTATTGTCTGCTTTTCCGTTCATAAACTCATGTCGAAAAGGGCCCAACTCGCGTATTATATTCTTGCACAAACTCCTCGTGTTTCCCGTCCATCACAAAATTCGAAAATATATACGCGCACAAACGCACTGCAATATTTCAAAATGTTCGCGTGGGAAATAATTCGCGAACCATACTGTAAGTAGGTTATTTGGTTTCGAGTAAATCACACATAAATACTATTGTTTGATAAACCCTTCTTACTTTTCTGTTTGCATCGACCCTCATACGCTTCCACATACCGTTATCTTACTTCTCGTAGTTATCCGAAGAGTTACAATTTTGTTTGATACCAATGTGTCCGCTTTATTCAATCTGATCAATCATTTTTTATTAAATATTCGTACCTTAGCTCAACCATTAACGGATCACTTTTCAGTGTAAACAATTTCCTGCCCCCCAAAATAATTTTCATGCACTATCATACATTGTTGGAAAGCTAAAATGGTGTAGATTATGAATATTATTATTTTACGAACCCGTTACGCTCTACCATTAATAATAACAGGGGTTTTACTTAGTTGTTTGTAATTGTGGATACCTTTCGAGCATGGTGAAGTTTGTACCACAATGGTGCAGGTTTTGGTTACTAAAATTACGTTTGACCAAAACTCAATTATCTCTTTAAGTTGTTTTTTAACAAATATTTCGAGAAAATTCAAAACGTTTGCGGCAATTTTGTGTACAAAGCACGCAGCGAGTTGTCCACGGAGAAATACATGGTTTGTCAAAATTCATTCCGGTGGTATCAAAGGGTTGTATTTCAAATTAACAGTGACAACCTTTGTAAGTTCGTTCCAGAAGTACTCCTGCCCCCTAACAGCTTCAGGCCATCTCATATACGGTCTGCGGTCGCTAAGATACAGACGAACCAGGTACGGGATCTCATCTTCAGGAATATCTTCTAGAAAAATGACGACGGTGTTTTCTATCAGCTCATCATGCACGTGATCCATAGCAGCACGAAACTTGATGAGAAACCAGTTGTCATGAACAGCGTTTCTACTCAGAAGTACTATATTCTTGAAGCTATGCATCACGGCGTAGTGAACTGCTTCCAGGTAGTGCATACCCAGGGTGAGGTCCTCATCGCCGAAAGAGTACCTGTCGTAATCGGGAAGACGCTCTTCTAGGGAAGGTCGTAAGTGCTCTCTGGCCCACACCTCGTCGTCTTCAGTAAACATGATGTTGAGATCAAAGACAAACTCGTCGTGTTCTCGCGCATCTTGCATTTCCCTGTAACCGATGATTGCCAATTTCACCAGATATAGTTTGTACCTGATCAACCATCTGTTGTGGAAAGCAAGCATGATTCCAAAAAGCAAGGCGAGTGCTAAGAAAGTGAGCGTGGAAAGGAGAAGAATGTTTGGAACGCAATATTCAATTGGATCAAACTCTAAGAAAGGCTTTCCCCGCAGTTGGCTCAATGAATCTTCCGAGCAAAGGGTTTGATTATGGTGTAGAAATATTACGGACGAGTTGGCGAGGTCGTGCAGCCAGGCATACTTGCACTGGCAGGACAAGGGGTTTCTTGAAACATCGATGTTATCCAAATCGTTTTTTATTAGAGTGTTCCATGTGCTGCGATTAAATGCCACCAACTGATTATTCGACAGACTTACATTTCTGAGAAATGGGACCCTCTCAACGGCTCCTTCCTCAACAAACATAAGCTCGTTATCATTGATATTCAGAGCCTGTAGGACCGGTAGATACATAAACGCATCGGATGATATTAAGAACAAATTATTTCCGTTCAATTCTAAATAAATGAGAGATTGCAATCCCCGAAATATTTTCCCGGCGAGACTCGAAATTTTGCAGTTGCTCATCATCAAGTAAGCGAGTGACAAATTGTCCTCGAATACTCCTTCTGGTAAATTCCCCAGAGGGTTGTTGCTCAAATACAGCTCCAGAAGGTGAACTAATCCATGGAACAAAGACACACTTGCAGAGGAGTCCCAAATAAGCTTTCTGTTGAGTTGCGAGTTGCGTAAGTCTATGACTTTGAGCGTTACCGTGTTGCTTAACGTTTTGCCTGGAGTGAAAGGTTCTCTTTTGTTTTTGTAATGTATGCGGTCCGCAAAATAAAAATCAGTGAGATAAGGCGTCAAGGCTAAGTCCATTAACGAACTTCCTGTAACATCAACTAGCTCAAGGCTCTCCAACCCATCATACAAAGAAATTACCAGCACACTAAGAAATGCATTACGACTAAGATTTAAGAAAGTCAAATTGCTAAGGCCACGTAACTGATTACCATAAACGACGCCTATGATATTCTCCGACAGGTCCAGATGCTTTATATTAATTTCCCAAGTGGTATGATGTGGATTAATCTGGGCTATTTGGTTCTTCATCAATCCCAGTCCTGTGAGATTAGACATTCCTGCGAAATATTCAGGTTCGATATCAGTCATGAAATTGTTGACTAATACCAACTTATCTAGGCAGTTCAACCCGACGAAGAAGTTTTTAGAGAGCGAGAGATCCGTACTCGCGAAAATGTTAATTCTGTCCATTGGATGATCATATAAAGGTCTGAATACGCCAACTGGAATATCACGCACGTCCATGTCAACAAATATAATTTCGTTAAGGGTTGACCTTGCAACGGCACTGGAAAAGTTGAACAACAATGAAGGTTCTACCACTATCCCTAGTGTGTGCACTGTCAAAGAAGCCAATGCGTCTTCAGAAATGTAACGGACCGGGTTCCAAAAAAGTTCTCATGATAAGGTCTGGCAAGTTAAGATTAATTTATCTGCAGTTAGATCTTGGAACTTGTTTTCACTTAGTTTTACTACATCCAGTCCGTCTGTTTTACATCGAGTTATATTTAACGAGCTTAAACGGTTCTTCCATAAATAAAGATATTTCAAATTTGGCAACCAGTCCATTAAATCGTTTGGCAAATCTTCCAGGCTGCACAAAGCCATGTCTAATAAAACGAGTCTTGTAAGGGGTTGGAAAGGGACACTGCTTGGTATTACCAAGTTATGATTTTCAGACAGATACAAAGACTCCAGATGTTTGAGAGGCTGGAAAGCAGCTGACTCAATCGTTCCCAGTTTGTTGATCGACATATCCAAAGTTATGAGATTCGGATAGGGTTGAAACGAAGTGTTCAACATAACGCTGATGTTGTTCTTTCTCAGGTATAGCTCCATTGTACTGTCAGGACAATCACTTGGAACAGTTCTGAGTTGCCTGCCTTCACATATCACTGATTTATCACCCATGCCACACCCATGGCACGATGCTTGCGTGAAACGACCTCCCTGTACCTGGGGCTTATCTAAGCGACCAGAGAAGATTTTGCCGCCATTGGTGGAGGTGTACGCTTCTTCCACTCCACACATAGATATGATGATTAGAAGGTAGACGTGTCTGTTTGCCATTTCCATGGTTCTATCGGCACTGGATGTGAAGCTGAGAATTGAAAAAAAAAATTACTTAAACCAGACAGAAAAAACAAAACACATACTTATACAAATGATATTGTAATGATAATGACAATAATAATCTATGATATTTGAAATAATCATGATAACATGATATATTAAACGAGTAAATATGACAGACTGGTAAAGGCTTGTTTTGAAGAGATGTGTTCCAAATTTAGTTATGTGTCATTTTAGTCTGGATTCAAGATATGCCACTTGTACGATTTCGAGACAACAACTTAAGAATGGTATACAATTAGAAAAGTATAAACTTCACAAATTGGTTATGAAGTGTTTGTACGATTTACATTGTAAAATGTAGCATTTAAAGTGTTTGATCTTAATTGTTGATTGTATCAAGCAAAATACCAAAAATAACACAATGTGTTATGTGTAATTTATTCTTTTCCAACTCATCAAAGTATTCATCTTACATAGCTTAAATGTCTTAAAGTACATTTTCGTTGATAACGTTTATACAATTATTTGATAGAATCGATAAACGACCTTAAAACTCAGTGATAAAAAAGTATCAGTTACTCACCCCACAAAGTGAACGGACGTACCACCAATGCAGTCAAAACAAAATTATTATTTGTATGTAATTTGACTTTCCGTGCTATCACAGTCATTACAAAAAGTGAAATGAGAAATCTATCTACTCGTTGATATCCTTAGGAACTGTCCAATACAAAGCCACACCCTACTCACGTGACTAATGTAGAAACACGCAGTAAGAAACCTTATGATTTTGTTTGCTACTGTAATTGGATTATTACAGTCGTTAATCATAAACACAATGACGAATGCAGAACTAAACATAAATTTGAGTAATGAAAGTAAGCCTTCAACATTTATCATTCGTTACAAGTAGTTTTGAATGTCAAAGATGATTAATATTACTACAGAACGGAGAAATGACTAACGAAGTATACTGTCTAAAGTGAACTGCTAACCAACAACAATTAATGGACTTTGCCATGGTTTCCATCCTTGCTATCACAATCACTGCAAGATGTGATGGCATAATTAGGTTGTGTTTGAATACCTAACACAGTATTTTCTTTTCGCTATAGGGGGTTGTTACTTGTTGAACACCCCTAACACCCATTCGGCAAGCCTATACATATCTGACACAGTGGCTGCACAGTTTTGGTCAAACAAAATGTTAGTAACCAAAACCTGCACCATTACATTACAAACAAATAGTAAAAACCCAACTATACTCGAAAGATATAACAAATTCCAAACAACTAAGAAAGAACCCTGTACTCATTCAAAAAGAACCGTGAAAACTCAAGAGGTCGCTCTCTACAAACTCATTGGTTTCAACCATCTTAATATTAAATTGTGCATGTGATGTTTTGTTGAAATAATGAATCAGACAGAAAAAACAAAACACATACTTATACAAATGATATTGTAATGATAATGACAATAATAATCTATGATATTTGAAATAATCATGATAACATGATTTATTAAACGAGTAAATATGACAGACTGATAAAGGCTTGTTTTGAAGAGATGTGTTCCAAATTTAGTTATGTGTCATTTTAGTCTGGATTCAAGATATGCCACTTGTACGATTTCGAGACAACAACTTACGAATGGTATACAATTAGAAAAGTATAAACTTCACAAATTGATTATGAAGTTGTTGTTGTGTTTGAATACCTAACACAGTCTTTTCTTATATATAATAATGATTAAATATCCAAAAACATCTTTTGTAAATGTTGAAATGTGTAAGCATTTTTTGTTCAACGGCTGGTTCAAAATTATTTAATTATTGTGGGGCCCCACAATAATTACAAATGTTTATATTGATGGATATTTTAGCCGTTTCTGAACCCATTGTTATGAAATAAAGTTTATTTCGTCATTAAAATTGTATGCTCTTTCAAATGTGACACTCAGTTTTGTCATTACCGTATAACATTACTTCATGCAGTGCCCTCTATACTAAAACTCACCAACCCTTTAATCATTACGTTTGCACACTGATGAAAAAAGAGAATCGAAATTAAACTCGACAAGTGAACGAAGGCCTAGAATAATTCATCCTTCAGGTAGACATTGAGTGTTTTTAATGTCAGTGATATTTTTTGTTTTACTACAGAGGTGCATACAATTATATATGGAAATATCAATATTAGTAATACACAGATTGTAAGTAATATACATGCCACACAAGCATGATAGATCAGTCTTTATGAATCTACAACATTCAATTATATCATCTGACTTAGTAAAATAAACACGGTCACATGACTGGGGTGTCAAATCGTTCTGACACCATGGCCAGAGAGTTATGACAGCCACCCGCGATTCAAATGTACTAGCAAATTACCCGTCACCAGATCTTTGAGTGAGATATGTTGAATGTTGTATTTTTGTAAATCTTTTTTTTTTTTATATGTCCGAGTGTAAAAAAAAACATTTGGTTTAGTAATGGATTCTAAAATTATTGTTAGTTAAATAAGTTATAAGAGCGTATCAGTGGTCAGCATTTCGTCAAGTTCAGCACCAGTCACTAAACATACGTATAGTATACAGATTCATAATACTGGGCAGCATGCAGGCAGTGAGCAAGGGGGGGGGGGGGTAGTGTTAGTAAGTGAGGGAAGATGGGTACTGGACGTATTAGACAAAGTAATACAAATAGTGTTCAGTTTCTTCAACAACAACAAAACAGTAAACATGGTTAAGTAGTAGTAGCTGTAGAAGTATTATTGTTGTTAGTAGTAGTAGTATATATAATAGCAGTAGCATCAGTAGTAGTATAGTAGTAGTAAAAAAAAATAAATGTCTGTTTGGGGGGGTTTGAACTCCCCCCCCACCCATTTCAAATCTTAACTGGTCTCGAAACCACATTTTAGCGGTCTCGAGACCAAATTTAAGCGGTCTCAATACCAAATTTAAGCGGTCTCGACTGTCATTTTTCATGATCTCGGGCTCGAAAACTGCGAAAACCGTAGTCTCGGGCCTCGAAAATGTCAAAAAACTATTGTTTCAGCCTCGAAAATGTCGAAAAACCGTGATCCCGGCCTCGAAAATGTCGAAAAACCGTAACCTTGGCCTTGAAAATGTCGAAAATTGTTGGTCTCGGCCTTGAAAATGATGACAAACTGGTGTCTCGGACTCTAAAATGTTGACAAACTGTGATCCCGGCCTCGAAAATGTTGAAAAACCGTGATCTCGGCCTTGAAAATATCGAAAATTGTTGGTCTCGGCTTTTAAATTGTTTTACGTTTCATGGTCTCGGCCTCGAAAAGTGCGAAAACCGTAGTCTCGGCCTCGAAAATGTCGAAAAACCATGACCTCGGTTTTGAAAATGTCAAAAATTGTTGGTCTCGGCCTCGAAAACTGAGAAAACCGTAGTCTCGGCCTCGCAAATGTCGACAAAATAGTGTCTCGGACGCAAAATGTTGACAAACTGTGATCCCGGCCTCGAAAATGTTGAAAAACCGTGACCTCGGCCTTGAAAATGTCGAAAATTGTTGGTCTCGGCTTTTAATTTTTTGTACGCTTCATGGTCTCGGCCTCGAAAAGTGCGAAAACCGTAGTCTCGGCCTCGAAATGTCGAAAAACCGTGGTCTCTGCCTTGAAAATGTCGAAAAACCGTGATCCCGGCCTCGAAAATGTTGAAAAACCATGACCTCGGTTTTGAAAATGTCAAAAATTGTTGATGTCGGCTTTGAAATTTTTCTACGACTACCCCGGCCCGCTGACTAAAAGCCCCCGTTCAAAAGATCCTGGGTATGCCACTGCTTAAGTGCAAAAACAAATACGTATACACTTCGAGTAGACATTTACAAAAAGCATTTAAAATGCAAGTGAACAACATATTTCGGTAGCCCTTCACGAAAGCCGATCCCCTGTTTTTTTTCTTTAAATTTTGAGAAATTTGTTTTTGTCTTATAATTATTCTCCATCACGCACCAAACATCGGCATATACAACAAAAAAAAGCACGTTCAGATCATAATTAATTCAGTCATTCACTCATGCAGCACAGAAATGACTCCAGACATCACAAAAAGAACGATTTAATTGACTTTCCAGAGTTGGAAATTGACACTCGTTTTGCAGTGTGTGAACTACCGGCGGACTACCAGTACCGCACAACACACTACACGAAAATGTACTGTTGGGACTGCCATGCACTCTCGTAGCGCGAGACAATCGCAGGTCCGATCGTAATCGACATTGTTGGGGATTTTCCCGACAAGACTCTTTAAAATAAAACAAATTGACAGGGTATTTGGTGTTAAGTCTTATAAATGTATGATTAATCATATATTTAAGTTTCGGCTTTGCCCAAGGGTGATAAATAATGAAATTTTCTACTTTTCTGAAGCTTAAAATTATTTTTGTTTTGTGGTGGGATCATGCCTATTTTTAAATATTTTCTCACATTATTTTGTTGGAATATTATATTTATCAGTAAAAATAGGTTATTCTTCTTTCATTTGGTATATGAAATATGAATTTTGGTAAGGTTTCAAGAGAGATACGGCAGTTTTTCCAAGGCACTTCAATAGCGGTCAACTCGTAAACAACTGAGGTGCTCCAGACGAAAGTTTATCGCAGACTCACGCTCCCCGGCCGTCTGACCGGTAGTAATTTGTTCAATGTTTGAGGTATCACTTTGGTTATAAAACGCACTACGGGTTTGTTTTTCGCACGCACATTTCGTAAGTAGAACCTGCATCGCGATTTTATTGCCCAGACGCAGCTTGAAAACTGCATTCTGGACACATCTTGGACACATTTTGGCGACAGACAAAAACACCGTCCTCTTATTATACTAGCGTCTTTTCGCTCTGCGACGGGAGTGTGGCTACAACGCTAATCTTAGCGGGGGGTCGCACTCAGGGCGAAAATTTCCGCGTAGCGGCCAAACCTAGGACGGTATTTGACCGAATTAACGTCGGTCGTAGAGCCGCTACGCGGGTACGTGATCAGCCAATCAGAGCGCTTGGACGGCGAGGCTCGCTTTCATGCACGTTTCATGCACTGATTCGTACACACGCGCTGCATGCATGCACAGTATGTTGTGATTTGTACTGCCTATACCGTATGCTTATAGTACAACATGCATGATAAATGGAACGAGTGAAACTCCCGCGTATTCAGAATTGCGAAACTGCAAATAGATCGCGACGGTAGCCAGAGTACGGGGACGGTCACAGCGGATTTAAATCCCCCGTCGCCGCACATGCGTCGCAGAGCGAAAAGACGCTAATATAGATGGTACGGCTACACGTAGCACAAAGCAAGGTACCGTATCGTACCGCTATATATCGTACCGTACGATAATCGCACAGATCGCACAGATCATAGTCAGATGATATAACAGTTGTTAACTTTGTTGTCGGGAAAATCATGGAATGTTCCAATCCTCGGGATTTTAAATAATATTTCGTAAAGAAAATAAGTCCCTCGACTACGTCTCGGCACTTATTTACCCTTCCCTCAATAGCATTTAAAATCCCTCGGATGGAACATTCTGTGATGATCTCTCCACCACCAGTTAACAACTGTATACTATCCCATGTACCATCAGAAAAAAAACGAGGAACAATCATTTTAGATATTGGGAAGTTTGATGCATTAAACAGAGGTTGCATGTCCGATTCTCGTCAATGATCGAGTTTGTGCATGTGTGTGTGTGTGTGGGGGGGGGGGGGGGGGGGGGGGGGAGGGGGAATTTCCTTATACAATGCTTAAACTTGTATGATCTTATTATGTTTGACACTTGGGACCTCATGTGTAAATATATGAGTAGCCTAGCTCCTTGCTCATTTAGTGCTATTTTTACAAAAACTGGAAATGTACATACTCATAATAAACGTCAAAGCCAACACTTGTAGCAACCTCTTCTTGTACTTAACGTATTTTGATATTTGGTTGAAATAATATGAAATGAAATGAACACACACTTCAAGCGCGGTAAATATATACTGTCACCGTGAAAACACGGTTCCCGTAGTAAACAGGTTAAAAAGATGCTCCTTAAGAGGCGCCGATTCGTTCGGAAAACACAATGAAGGGGGGGGGGGGGGGGATATATCCCCCATCCCCCCGTGATCGACGCCCCTGGGCATGTGTTACGTGTGTAAAACAGGCGGTTTCACCCATACTTAGTTAAGTATAATGGTTTATTAAACTTGTCTCGACTTCTTGTAAACAAAATAGCACAGACAGGAGAACAGATTTGTGTACAATTGGCTTTTTAATGTGCAGGGGCCGCGGAACCGGGGGGGGGGGGGGGGGGGGGCTGCAGCCCCTCCACTTTTTTGGCTTAAAACAAAATGTGGTCAGCCCCTTACTTTCAAAACCTTTCCGCAGCCCCTGATGTGTACGCTATATGTATTGACTGCTATGCTGAATTGTCCATAATCAAACAACACATAGAAATAATGCTAATTATAAATTTAACAATAATAAAATAGAACTGATTATGTAAAGTTGTAACGGCACATTTACGGAATAAATACAATTGATGAATATCGATATAACTTACTAGTAAATTAGTTTCATAACAAGTGAATATATTTACGAGATTAAAAGCTGCATATAACATATAACGCTGTACATACATGACTGCAAGATTGTCAATTTGTCGGGAAAGACTTAAAAGGGTAGTACGATTTAGCTCGAAAGGTATATAAACTTACACACGACTAAGTAAAAAGCCTGTTATCATTCAAAGAGAGCTGTTAAAACTCAAAAGGGCGATCTCTAAACACTTCTCGGTTTCAACCATCTTAAATGAAATATTGTGCATGTGATGTTTTGTTGAAATAGTGATTAGATAATCAACAACTATTTAAAAACCTCTTTTGTAATTTTTTTGTAAAGAGGAAGCATTAACAATTTTTTAAACGTTCGGCTGGTTCAACATTTTCGAATAATTGTGGGGCCCCACATTTATTACAAATGGTAATTTTTTGGGGATATTTCAGCCATTTCTAAACCGATTTTTATGAAATAAAGTTTATTCTGTCATTAAAATTGTATGTTATTTCGAATTTGACACTCAGTTTTTCATTATCTCACAACAAATTATTTTGTGTAGCGCCCTCTATACCAAAACTCAACTATCCCTTTAAAAATGTATGTTCATTACTTGCAAAGTGACTTTACATAACCTTGTGATGCAATTCATTTCGATGTGAATCAACTTCCTTACTTTCTTCGCCTTAAACGTCAATTCCAAAATAGTATGAGCATAAACATAATAAATATTGCTAGCTAAATATGTATCGTCAAATTAGAAACAACGAAGCAATAAATAACAATTGATCACTAAAATGTTACCTACGGTGGGCTAGACAAAAATGATGATGATACAGATGACTTTGATGATGATAATGACAATTAATAATAGCGATAACGGGGGATTATGATGAAACGATAAGAATAACACAGCGCTAATAATGCTAATTATAAATTTAACAATAATAAAATAGAACTGATTATGTAAAGTTGTAACGGCACATTTACGGAATAAATACAATTGATGAATATCGATATAACTTACTATTAAATTAGTTTCATAACAAGTGAATATATTTACGAGATTAAAAGCTGCTATGTACATATAACACTGTACATACATGACGGCAAGATTGTCAATTTGTCAGGAAAGACTTAAAAGGGTAGTACAGTTTAGCTCGAAAGGTATATAAACTGTTATCATTTAAAAAGAGCCATTAAAACACATGAGGGCGCTCTGTAAAAAGGCATTGGTTACAACCATTTTTCATACAAAATTATGCATGTGATGTTTTGTTGATATAATGATTAAATACTCAAAGAGAGATCATCAACAACTATTCAAAAACCTCTTTTGAACATTTTAAACTTTTTTAAAAAGATCATTAAATAAATCTGGGTCCCAGATTTATTCCGATCGGATATACTGATATACTGATATTTCCGCCGTTTTTGAACGGCTTTTGGACCAAATACAATTTATTCTGTCATTAAAATTGTATGTTCTTTCAAATTTTACACTCAGTTTTTCATTATCTCACAACAAATTATTATTTCGTGCAGCGCCCTCTATACCAAAACTGAACTACCCTTTTAAAATTTGACGAAGACGATTCACCCCTACCCCATAAACTCTGATTTTGTTCAACGTCACGTAAAATTGTATATAGGTCCGCATTTTCATCAGTGGCTGAACTTTTGTCCGGGATAAAAAGACAGAATTTCCAGTAACCGGTAAAGCCGTTTCACACCTGCGGAACTTCACTAGCCCATTGATAGTTTTTTTTAATGTTTTTTTCCCCTCTGTTTTTTCTTCTTCTTTCCTTTGTTATGCGCCTCGGAATAGGCTACATAGATAGATGGCGGTTTATAACTGCTTGATATTATTATTATTATTGTAGTTGTTATGTGCCATGGGAGATATTCAAAATGTTTCTTTTCATCTGTTCATTGTATTTTATTTTATTTTCATTAGGACAAAGGGCCGCTTGACATTTTTGGTCATAGTATAACCCGTCACCAATAAATATAATGTCCTGGATGATCCCGGGCACAATATCACTGTTGACACACTATAGAGTACAGAAGCCATGACGTCATAAAAATCTGTTTTTAGAATTTTCAAATTTGAACTTCATTTTCAGAAAGAGCATAAACAAATCTTATATAATTACCGAAAAGCAATTGAATATGTTAAGTATTGGCTGAGATATGCCCATCCTAATGAATTTTACTTCAATGGGCGATCAGTGTTACAGTGTACTGGTTCATAAAGTTATGAACCAGAGCACTATGACACTGACTGCCTATTGACACAAACAAATCATTCGGATGGGCATATCTCAGCCAATACTTAACATATTCATTTGATTTTCGGTATTTGGACATTATTTGTTATGCTCTTTCTGAAAATGATGTTCAAATTTGAAAATTCGAAAAAAGATGTTTATGACGTCATAGATGACATCACACTTCACCACTCTATAAGGACTTGAATTTCAAGCATGCCTGTGTCCTGATGCCTAGCCAGACGGATCAGAGGGATTGATTGGATAACGATAAGAAAAGAAGCACTTAGGATCTCCGGTGGCGAAAAACAAGCATCAATGGGCTAGTGAAATGTCACAGGTGTAAAACGGTTTACCGGTTACTGGTAATTGTTTACTTTTTAGCCCATACCAAAGTTTTGCCACTGATGAGATTGTTCTACCACCAATCAGGCTGTAATCATAATTTGTTTTGTTTAACAACGGTGTAAATTATAATGGCTTTCTGTCTGACAACGTTGAATAATTATAATTCTACTTATAGCCCGGTCACATATGAACGGATTGCGTAAACGGACGTCAAACGGAGAGCTAAATTTTCCATCCGTTCGTCTCTGTTCGTATGCGTTTCTTGTCCGTTCCTTGTCCGGTGATGTACGTTGTTCTATGTTTTGTACATAAAGCAATGGAGACGACTTTCATCACCGGATAATTTCATTTCGCAAATTTTCTATTCGTTGGGCATTCTTTTCCGCTATCCGTTGATATCTGACCGGGCCATTAATAGCCCGGTCACATATGAACGGATTGCGTAAACGGACGTCAAACGGAGAGCTAAATTTTCCATCCGTTCGTCTCTGTTCGTATGCGTTTCTTGTCCGTTCCTTGTCCGGTGATGTACGTTGTTCTATGTTTTGTACATAAAGCAATGGAGACGACTTTCATCACCGGATAATTTCATTTCGCAAATTTTCTATTCGTTGGGCATTCGTTTCCGCTATCCGTTGATATCGGACCGGGCCAATACCGGTTAATAAATGCAATAATAATGAAACCTCAAGAAAGACGAATCCACAAAATTACAAGCACTGACGTAGAGTATCCCTTCTCAAGACCCCCCGTGGCCACATACTAATTTGACGAACAATTTGGTTTAACGCAAGAATACAAATTATCAGGACCCTGACGAAAAATAAAATCCTTGCTGATCAGGTTATCCTGTATAAATATATTTGAATAAATAAATAAATAAATGTACCGGTAAGTAAATAATTATACAGATTGTGACTCTATATACCCGTAATTTATTAATAGGTTACACATAATAAGGTACAAACATATTTTTGTTTAATTCCCAGGTGATGGAAGTATTATACATTCTAGGTTCAATATTAAGACATCAATTTCAGTAAAACATTCCATAAACCACAAAGATAGTTTACATCGAATTGATGAAATATCACTCACTGACATTCGAAGGTTCACTTATTACGTGTTATCAATATGACATGTTATTATCAATTAGACGTTTGGCCTCTGGCTACTGCATCGGAGATAATTAATTATATGCACCACCTTGAATACGTCTGTGCCTGTACTGGCCGCGGGGACCTTTTACCGTCACACTACCAGTATTCGCGACCCGGAAGATACATATGTGTCACTTTGTCTGAACCCGGTGAATTGGGATAGTGAATTCCACTGGACGTCGTGGAATGAGATTCCTAAAAGAAGAAGAACAACAAAATGTTTAAACAATGGTAAAATAAGAACTCAATATTTTGTTGAACTTAAATATGTACGATGTGTCAGTGTAATTATATTTAAACTCAATACATTAAATAAAAGACGCAATCTTCAAATTTAATGTGCCATAATTGTATGACTGGTAGCCAGTGGCGTAACTACAAGGGAGGACGGGCCTGTTTCCCCAATTTTGAAAAAACACAATAAGAAACATAATGGGATTAAAATAAAAAATCACAACAAATTCATAAGGTGTGCCACCCCCTCCCCTACAGTGAGCTCCCCAGTCTACCCCCTCCCCCATAACAAATCAGACCGACCATGCTACGCTACAGCTCGTATAGTGTGGTAACCTGTATAAACTCAATGGGAGTTGCAACTAATCTAGTACGGAAAGGGTTATCAATCTGGGGGTTGTAAAATGTAGTAGGCAACTAGGTAACACTTACATGCTGAAATATGTCGTCACTGAGTCTGGTCGTGGACCGGTTCATCACGTAGTTCGTCTGCTCTTTCATTTTCATGGACGTGAGGACGAGATTCGGACCGCGGTCGCGCACCGGCTGTACGAACCGATGACTGGACCACATATGGAAGCACATACAGTTGACCAGAAGACTGAGACAGGTGGTGAAGGCGAACACGCCGACCAGGATGTAAGGCAAGGGTACAGTTTGACCTGTATTTTTTATTAAACAAGAAAATAATGCAACAACAGGGAGTAAATCACAGTAAGCCCTTTGCCTGAATAATCATAAAGTTGATGGAATCTAGACATGATTTATGTAATTACTCACACCAAGTTCCCAGTTTTGGCAATGGGTTACGATATAATTCATAATTTATTATACTATGCATAACTCATGTTTATTCATCGAACAAGCAGCTTCAAGACTGATTGGTGGCACACGAATGATTGAGAACCCACCTTAGCACCTCATGTATTTATGTATGTTCACTTGGATTCCCCCCTTATGATTTGTATTAATTTTGTTCAATATTAGGAGGCACGTTCTTCGTATTTCTTTATTTTAACTCAGAATCCCCCCTTGTTTGTGTTAGGGGGCACGTGCCCCCCCCCCCCGGCGCAGCTACGCCACTACGTATGTATCAACATTAATACCTGTCTCGCTAACTGCTACATCGCAGAAATCTCCCGTCCACTCCGATGTGCACCTACATTTTATATCAAAGATAAGGTGGAAACAAGGACAGCGTCATAAACCAGGCATAGAACAACACATAATTATATGTTTTGGTACCGTTATGTGATATCAAACAGATGCTCAACACTTTGCAAAGGGTTGTGTAATTCATAAATAATACAATTAATCACCCTCACTTACGGAACCATCATTATCTTATGGTTCCGTACGCGCCCAACGTCTGAGAGTGCGCCAATTCTATTCACGCGTCGTTTCTAGACAATAGAATCCCCGCCGATTCGTTCGCCCTGGACAAAGGTCGTCTTCGTATACAGACCCATGAACGCATGCTTTAGAATGGTGACGTATATTTGTCTGAACTTGCTGATGGAACGGACTAAAGATGTTACCCATCATTAATAAGAATACTATTTTTGGGTGGCGGTACCCTGTTATACACTATTTGGCTTTCGGGGAGCGGAGACACCCGCCATTCGAATTATGGCTGGATTATGGATCGATGGATAAATAGAAAATGCATGTATGAATACATTAGAATGAATGGTTGTCCGAATTTATTAATAAATTGATGACTGAATATACGACTTGATACATGAATGAATGAATAAATGAATGAACGAAAGGATAAATAAATACCTGCACTGATATCCCGAGGCTGAATTCGTGGCTATCACACAAGTGCCGTTGTTTATACACGCGTGATTCTCGCACGGGTCTGTTGTAAAGAGAATTGAAGAAAATGTAATTGAAATATTTTCCAAAAATACAACAAAATACACAGTTACAAAGAGGATATAAACGGTAATCACTTATACTGCATCCGAGGGGTTGAGCAGTAACTAGTAAGTTTATATAATAGTTAACCAGGCAAAATATTTCATATACAAATATAAGTATACAATAAAACACGGTATAAGTAAATACATAACAATGCCGCAGTGCCTTAAGCGGATCTATTAACATTGTCAAAATCGACAAAACTTAATAAGACAAAAGACCTCTAGAAGATCGTTGCACTCGTATTACCAAAAGAAGCATGGAACAGGTTACGGTTTTCCGGATTTCTCTTTTGTTATCAAGATATATTTTGATTTCAAAGTCTCACTGGGCCCGTTTCAATTATGTACGGAGGTACGCGTGACAATGGGTTAGCAAATATAACCATGGCTGTTCACGCATCACTCAGTAGACATATCGGATCACATACAATATTTGTATCAATCCCCAGTTACTAGTTTATGCATAATTATGTCAACAAAGTGTAGTACACATTGTGATTATCTAATATTTACCTGATACAATTACAGAAGCATGGCAAGCACGAAGTTTTACAACACTAAGAACAAGTTATGAAACTTATGGATCTGGCTCTGGATATAATACCCTGATAAGCTCAACTTGATCATCACTCATATAAGGCAGGTCTGATTGTAGACCGAAAACCGTTCTTCATATTCCGCTGGCTGGACGGTCGGATCGCTCCAATAAATAGGGTAGAGTAAAAAGTCCAATATAAAGTAAACCCCATGAACATACGGTATATTCTTGTCTAGTCTGACTATTGCTTGAATACCAACTGCATATGATTCTGCAGTGATCGTTTGAACGCTTCTGTGTCATGTATAGAAGTTATCCGTTAATGAGTTTCATTCTCTTGCTACTTTCGGGAAGGAGGAGTTGAGATGAGCTTATCCGTTCTAGTAATTAATTTCATTCTCTTGCTACCTTCGGGAAGAAGGAGTTGAGATGAGGTTGTGAGTTCGACTGTGGAATGGTGAGCTGATTGGGTTTGGAGCCCCTTTTAAACATCCGTGCACGTTCTAGTGGGGATACATGTATGTAAAGAAAATCACCGATATTCATGTCCGTGTGGTGAAATATGATTTTCAGAAGCATCACCAGGATTTTGAACTGCCCTTCTTCGTTGGAGGAGAGGTAGCTTCAGGTGGTCTAACATTGCTGAGACTGATCTTATACTTATACTCACATGTGAAATTGAAGGCATCTGGTGCGAAGAGGAAGAGACCCGACCCATTTCTGACCTCGGTGTCGCCTGTCACTTCCTGCATGAACATCTGCTGGACCTCGGTGATGCTCACGGGCGAGGCGTCGTCGAACACCAGCACGTAGCTGGGTATGACGCTTCCCTCTGTGAATGCGAACACGTCCGCGTGGGAGAACCCAGGCCAGTCTGCGTATATAGCGTTCAACTGTTAAGAACAATTAGATATTCAGGAAATTAATCAAATACTGCCTGTTATACACCTCATACCGAGAATCGTGTAATCTGATTAGTTGAAAGAGTCAATAATTGTATAAAAGTATGCATGCATATTCGGTAAAACAAAATATCATCAAAGGGGTTCCAGTAACATTGTTAAAATGCACAGAACTCTAGCGCTACTCGCATATCTCGTATCTCGTTGTATTGGTATTAAATACCAATACAATCATGCAACCTGTTCCGGTTTTCCGTTATAAGTATTTAAAATGTAAATGTTCGGTTTCGAAAGTCTCCCTTGGAGACTTTCAACCGAGTACAAAGCTAGTGCAACGAGTCATCTTCATCATCATCATAGACATCGCCATCATCATCAGCATCAGCATCATCATTGTCGTCATCATTCATCCTCATAGTCATTACAATCACCATCACTATCATAATCGTCATCGTCGTCATCATTCATCATCATAGTCATCACCATGACCACCACCGTCATAATCGTTTTCATCATCACCACTATCACCACCATCTCGTCGTCATCACCTTCACCATCATCAAAATTAACACTTTAATTTACCGTTTCTTCAACTTCGGCTTTAAATTCCAAGAACATTGGGGAATTTTCGTCAGTGAGTTCCTGAGTAAACACCGCCGGTTCGTTGCCAATCTTCTCTAGTCGCAGACTCCCGGCGATTTCAGTCTTACCTAGGAAATATATTAGCATCAACAGTTATTGTAAGTATACATGTACGTTTGCGTAGATTCTCAAAATTTGTTCCGTTTAGATATTGTTCACGATAGACCAACCAATAGTCTAACTAACCCTAACGGTAAGTATACCAACAAAACCTAACCATTACACAAACAATTACTTCCTGAGACGTTTTTGGATTTGTTGTCTAGTATATGATTATAGTTAGCATAGTTTGTGTCTATGAACACGTTATCATGATGCTTACTCGGCTCTATCATCTAAAACGATCCTAGAATGGATCTAAGCTAGTATGGTTTAAAGACACATATACCCTGATAACGACTTGTACTGGTAGAGTAGGAGCTAGATCCCATTATGTATAGACTATGGTAGGTTTTAAAGTACACCTAAAAATAATATAATGGTATAAATGGCATGATTAGTACATGACTGAAATGTCAAAAATTTATCTAGGCAAACCGACTGGTCAATCTATCCTCTGATGGCGACTTGTATCGCTAGACTTTTGGAAAAGACCCCATCTGTGAATACAATGTTGCAAGACTGTGTTGACCAATGGCCTCCAAAACAGTCAGGTTGTCCGCTTTATCTTAGGACTAAGACAATAACTCAGTTGCCAACAAGGGTTTACTTAGTTGGCCATAAATGCCTTCCCAGATAGCTATAGTTAAAGGGATAGTAAGCAAATAATTACCGTTGGTAAAGGCGCTGGCACAAACTATCACTTCCGAGGCAATCTGGATGTAGCTATCTTTCCGAAGCGAAGCTGAGGAAAGATAGCGTATACATTCAGATCGCCGAGGAAGTGATAGTTTGCCATCGCCTGAAACCAAAAGGTGATTATTTGCTTTATATTCTACATCGAACTTCTAGATCTAGTCTAAGCAGGCCTAGTCTAACTCTAAGTACTGTTACTAGGTTTGATCTACTTACCAACAATGTTATCCCAATTTCGGTAGCAGGTCAGGGTAACTCCATGACAATTCCATTATATTATAACAGTTCAAAAGTCAACGGTAACTCTTTGAAAATTCCAAAAGTTAAAAAGCGAAATGTAAACTCCCCCAAAAAACAGTTCAAAAGTCAACAAACACGAAAATAGAGTCTCCCCCCAACACTCGGACTAGCGCTTTCAAGACCAAGTCCATGTCAGAGTACAGTTCGTCAAAGTGTATGCTTCCAGCATCGGAATAATCTTGGAACACTTTCAGGCTGAACTTAAGTTCGCTTTGTATTTTTACTTTCACTCTCAAGCAAAAACATGTCCATTTCAGCTTCGTTAGAGCTCAAATCTTACGTCGAACCACAGAAAAAGCAATTAACAATAAACAGCAAACGGTGTAATGTACGTATATGATATACAGTGCATAGTGTATGCATGCAGCTTCAGTACAGTGCATGCAGTGTGCTAGCTACGTATGCACAACGAATACAATTACATTTGTAATTCGCGCGCATAGAGTTATCACGCCACATCATTTGGGTACGGATTTTGAGTGGCCACTCACGAGCTCCACAGTCAAGTCAATGCAACCGCGGAGTGTAGATAGTACTTTACCAATTATCTAGTGAGTGCCACGCACTTTCACCCAATATATCTACACAGTGTAACGAAGTTTTCTTCTCCCATCAATGATGGGCAAAACTATGTTTCATCACGTGATTAACTTTTGACCAATCGTAGAGCAAGATTCTTAGTATGTGGAATATAATTGAGTATATGTATAGAGGGCACTTCACAAAAATATTTTTGTTGTGAGATAATGAAAACTGACTGTCAAATTTGAAAGAACATACAATTATAATGACAGAATAAACTTTATTTGATCAAAATTGGTTCAGAAACGGCTGAAATATCAATAAACATATTTTTATTCAAAAAATTCTTCGCCAGGGGATATTTTGACTTTTTAGAAAAATTGTACAAAATACTTAAAGACTACTTTGAACAAATTTGAATAGGTCTAGAAAAGTTGTTGATGATATCTCTTCTGAATCATTATTTTAACAAAACATTAAATGCACAATTTTGTATGAAAATGGCTAAAACCAATGATTTTTTTAGAGAGTGCCCTAGTGAGTTGTGACGGCTATTTTGGAATGATAACAGGGGTTTTACTTTATTTAGTCGTTTGTAATTGTGTATTCTTTTTGAGCATGGTGAAGTTATAACTATTATTTTGTACCGTAATGGTGCAGGTTTTGGTTACTAAATTTAAGTTTGACCAATACTCAACTATCCATTTAATGACTACATAATGTACACGAAACACGCCAACTTTGTATTGCTTACTAAGCCCGATCATCTTAAAGACAACTAAGCTAGTATCATTATGGTTTATGAAATATGGACCCTGGTCATTCCTACCTCTGACAACGACTTGCACTGCTAGGGTTTTCGACAGGACGCCGTCCGTGAAGGCGATGGCCAGACTGTGTTGACCGACGGCCAGTGAAACGGGCTGGTTGGCCGCGTTCTGGTTTATGCGGAAGATGACGTCACCATTAGGCTGGTAGCCGCTGGTGAGTTGGTAGCCTGGGGTGTAGGTGAAGAAGTCCTGCCCGATGTCGGTAAAGTACGGGTTGGATGTCATGACCACCACTGGCAGCTCAGCCGCTGGAGATGTCAGGAAATTTACAAATATACTGTATTTGTGTTCTTAATACATGAATTACTATAACACATTCAGTTCAGGTCCCCGAATTTAAACTCGGGCTAGGGTCCATGGAGAATACATGTTATAGCACAATCGATCAATCAGCTGATTTGGCCCGGACTGGATTTCGACTGGCTCAAGATAAGCAGAATCGGACTCGTGAGGCAATGCACACTGAGTCGATCCGACTGGAAAGTGGCAAACCTGTCCAGTCGGATCGGGTCGAGCTGACTCTGTGTGAGTTCGGGTTGAAGGGTACCGCCACGCATTTGATATCAAAAAGATGTCCAACACTTTGCAAAGTGTTGCGTTACTCATAAATAAATGCAATTATTCACCCGAACATAACAGGGCATTATGGTTCATAAGCGCTAATTCGAGCGTTTACATTTTATGAAAGGGTAGGGTACCACCCTTTTAATAGACTGGGCTTCTTTTGCTAACATATTAACACAGAATTTAGTATAAGGACGACTTTGGTATTATATAACTTTTTCTTTTTTTTCTGAACTTTTCGGTTGAAATAGTTTACCAAATGAATGTCTGGCATCCCTATTAGTCATGTTTAAATCATCTGTCATTTATTTGAAAATTATGTTGGGGTGTTTGTTCTCTTTAACCCTAAAAAGGCCCGGCCATGCAAAGACAAAAGGTCATGTGACTTTTTATCGTAGGTCCGATTTTCAATTTTTTTTTTCTTCAAAAGATGCGCAAGACTTGAAAAAAAAAAACGATCAGCAAGCGACGGCGCGTTCCCGAGCAATCAGAAAAATCGCGGAGGGGGCAAAAATATAATCTTACCTATAACAACAAATACCGATCTACACGTTCTCCTCAGTCCAGCTATACTGTCTTCTATTACAGTTGTGATAATGTGAGCGCCTATGGCTAGATCCGGTCCACCGGGAACTGTGCTGGAGATTGTAGGAGAGCCACTGTGGTAGAAGTATAGAACGCCTGTTTCTAACGTGATGTTTGCGGCTGCAAAGTCTGGTTGTGTGAAAGTATGGGTCACTTGACTCTCGTCTGTGCTCACCGTGGCGTTGAGATTTGGGCAGGTTACAGGGAGGTCGGTCACTGCATTTACAAAATTAAGAAGAGTTACTTTAAATGGTTTAATAATGGCTAGAGCATTTTGCAAATTGACCTACCACAATGTAATACAACGTATTGTCTTCTTCTATCGTCATCTTTAAAGTTAAATTCTCAAAATGTTTCTTGTGTTCAGCGGAGTTTCAATATTGATAGAACATCCCAAATTTCGCAAAACTGTAAAAAGTAGGGCTTCTTTCATCGTAGTAAAACTTCACTATTTCGTCACTTACGCCAATTCGTCACGGTGAATTCCTGTTCCGCGGTATTCCCGTAGGCATCTGTCACGCGTAACGTGACAGTCGTGTCACCGGGAGGGAAAAGGGACCCGCCATTCCGCGGGAGCCCTATGGGTGGGTCGACGGACACCTGCAACGGTCGACTTGGTTCACTCACGTCGTAGTTCGCATCAACGTCTTCGACGAGCAGTACGTTCGGATGCATCTGCGACGTCTGCAAGCTTGTCGAACTGACTGTGATTGCTGGTGGCGAGGTGTCTGTAAGTTCATGAAAAAAAAAAAATATATATATATTTATCTTCAAAGTCCTCTACGAGCAGAAAGTTCGGATGCATCTGCGACGTATGCAAACTTGTCGAACTGACTGTGATTGCTGGTGGCGAGGTGTCTGTAAATACATGAACAAATAACATAATAATAATATTTATCTTCAAAGTCCTCTACGAGCAGTAAGTTCAGATGCATCTGTGATGTCTGCAAGCTTGTCAAACTGACTGTGATTGCTGGTGGCGAGGTGTCTGTAAGTTCATGACAAAATAACATAATAATAATATGTATCTTCAAAGTCCTCTACGATCAGTAACTTCGGATGCATCTGCGACGCCTGCAAGCTTGTCGAACTGACTGAGATTGCTGTTGGCGAGGTGTCTGTAAGTTCATGAAAAAATAACATAATAATAATATTTATCTTCAAAGTCCTCTACGAGCAGTAAGTTCGGATGCATCTGCGACGTCTGCAAGCTTGTCGACCTGTCGGTGATCGTGGGAGCGAGGTGCGTGTCTGTAAATTCATGAAAGATTATAACATAATAATGATATGAATAATTATAAAGTTCACATAAACATTATCTGACCGTTTTTAAGCGCTATGTAAACAAGAATAAACAACGTGAACATATCACTCTCCGGAGTAACACAACAGCATAGTAACCTTGGGTAATACAGGAGTTTTAGCTGTTGTATAGGCATTTAATGTTTTGAATGACACCGTTTACAGCGTTCATGACAACTGGTGCAACATAATGTACATGCACACAAATGCATGATTACCATAATGGGTAGTTGAAATGAAATGAAATGAAAATTTATTTTACCAATTGAAAAAACATTTACAATATAATAAAAAAATTCCACAAAATTAAATCTTCTTGGTAAAAAAGGAACTAGTGATAGCACAAAATGCTAGTTGGTCTAGCCCTTATAAAAATATGCAATAAATAAGTATTGGAATTATAAGAACAACAGACAACGCAGTTGTCATATAGACATAATGTACGTGCTTTTGGTTCAGGGATTTGGTGGAATTTAAGACAGAAGAACGGAGTATGTGATGGGATTGCTATGCTACACTGACTGTTATCCTCAAAAATCTGGTACCCACCTTGTACGACCAACGTAGATAGACAAGTCTTGCTCAGCTTGTCATCTTCGATGACTATCCTGATCGTGTGTGAGCCGACATCGAGCACCGGGCCGCCCTCGACTGTTATCTGGACCCTCGGGGAGCCGGCACCGTGGTAGTAGTACGTCACACCTGGTGACAGCGTGACGTCACTCGAAGCGTAGTTTCTAGGTAGGACATTGTAGGTGGCAGTATTTGGCAAAGCTGCAACCGTTTCATCGAAGTCTGGGCAGACAACCGGAAGTTCCCGAACTAAGAAGATAATCATAGTTATTATAAAGCAAACAGTTATTCAAAGGCATCGGTATTTGTATACATAAGAACGAGTAAGGGAGGATCGACCGTTCTATGTTTAAACACTTTAAATTACAAGTTCTCTAGGGGCAGGATGTACATACTAGCATTGTGTAACACTCTTACTGCCCAGCAACAAAACGTGCATATTTTTTACATCCCCGACGGGATTTAGACCGAGAGGTTTTCCAATCAAAGATGATAAAGCGTGGGGATGCTACACTGTAGGACACCATTACGAACCCGGCTAGTTTGCGCGCACTGAATGACACTGCGTAGATGTGTATAACGCACCGTAAGCACGCCTTTCGCAACTTGGCACCGCGCCTCTAAAGCATGAGTCCGAACAACCTTTAAACTACCTACTCAAAGAATATTACAATGTTGGAAATTATAAATAATAAGAGAACTATGGGCTTAAATAGTATTATTATATAAGTTATAAGTCCTATGTGCTTCAGCGATCCAACTGAACAAGCAATTAGAAAACTAAACTCAGAATCGATACTAAATGATCTTCGGACCAAAAATACAGTATCGTTCTAGTGACGTCACAAGTTGAACAGATCAAGTGTTAGCAGACGATGTATCATTGCAAATGTACATGGCAGAACTGCACTAATTTTGTCCTTTTTATGTTTATCGTTACGATGAGTACACATTTGTTTTAAGACATTTTTAAAGAAAATGTTACGCAGACCGTGGATATAGCATTGATTCCTGTAAAAACAGCTATGAAAAGGTTACAAATTTCAATTAAAAAACAGTCCCATTTTACGTTCATGTCAACCGTGAGCGTGCAGCCTACAATAAATGCATACAAACACCGACGTAGCAACATAAAAGAAGCTATTTCAATAGACAGTCAACAAAAGACTGTTTAGAGTTCGGCATGCCTGTGAAGTTAATACAATGGGACGGTCCCCATTCAGTAACTTGTAACTGTACACAGGGATGCTTCAGAGTTCGTAGCCTATGTTGAATTTTCATTGAAACAGCGTATTGTGCTGCTATGTCGCTGTATTGTGTGCAATTTGTACAGCTTTTCATTCTAAAGTTCGACACGGGCGTCAGTGTGTAAAATGAGACAGTGTAAATAACTTATTTAATTAAATTTTATATCCTTTTCATAGCCATTTCTACGAGAATCAATAATATATTAATGGTCTGAGTTACATTTTCTTCAAAATGTCATAAAACTATAGTGTTCTCATCGTAACGATACACATGAAAAGGACAAAATGAGTGCACTTCTGTCATGTACATTTGCAATGAGACATCGTCTGCTAACACTTGATATGTTCAACTTGTGACGTCACTAGAACGATCCTGTATTTTTGGTCCGAAGAGCATTTAGTATCGATTCTGAGTTGGGTTTTCTAATTGCTTGTTCTGTTGGATCTCTGAAGGACATAGGACTTATAACTTATATAATAATAATATTTAAGCCCATAGTTCTCTTATTATTTAAAAATTCCAACATTGTAATATTCTTTGAGTAGGTACTTTAACACTCAATAGTTTGTGACGAGGACAACCTGCGTTTATACTTACGGGGGTTGTGTACTGTGAAGTAACACGAATCGGTGTTACCCAGGGCATCTGCCCCGGTAAAGAAGACGGTTGTGTTACCCGGTGGGAAGAGAGTGCCCCCGCTAGAGGGTGAGCCGACAGGTGGATTGTACGAGGTGGTCACCACTCCGATGGGGTAAGCTATCCCAGAGAACGTATTAGGAGTAGATGGGTCGGTGTCGACGGATGAGGCGCATGTCAGCATCGGTTTCACCGTATCTGCACACAAAACAAGTTATATACATTGATATAATGTCAAGAAGATGATAAAAACTAATGATGATGGAATGAATCAACAATAAGTATTTGTGACACGTTTTTTGTTTGTTATATTATAGTAGCGTGTGTGCAGCGATTTGTTAACGACATTATGCCGCTGCGTTTGTTTTTTCATTAGGTTTATTACAATGTTTGTATTAAAAGATGGACAATTCCAAGGAAACGTTGGAAATATTATGTCATGGTGTTACCACAAGATTACCATTCCAGAATGATTCAAGTATTTATGCTCGCAATAGCGATGGCACTATTGACAGGAACCAAATTGCAACGGGGATAACTGTTTGGTAACAACGTGACGCTAGGCTTGGAATTGCCCAAACGTTGACAAGCGCAAAAAGTATTGAGTGATTACTAAAAATGTATATTGGTGTGATCTGATATGTCCACAAGTTAATGTGTGATAATGTCACGTTAATTGGATGTTTGTTGACAGGAAATTAGCAAAATGAGCATTTTGACAATGTTTGGACAAAGGCCCTGTAATGGTCAATAGTAGCCCACTGTATTCTCGTTAGCTTATGAAGACGTGACGTGGATGACATGTTCATAATCTCAATAAGATGTGAACACATTATAAATCTATTGTCAGTTTGGTCTCTATGGCTTACCTCCTATCAATGAATTGTCAAAATCCATGCATTCCACTTTGGAGAACTTTACCAATCAGAAGGCATAGAAACGCATTCCAACTAATAAGATATTACAATAATCATCTAACACTAACTTGTCATGCAATAAATTAAGAAATGGTATAGGCGTGATATGTATTGTATAAGGTGCATATTCGGATAACTGAGTGAGGAGATAACGACGAACCTGCAACTGTAATCGTCGATACGCAAAGTTTCTGGAGGACGTCGTCCCTAATTTCCGTCAATATTGCATGTGTCCCAACTCCGAGGCCAATTCCGTCTGGAATTATTATCGTCACTGTTGGAGCGCTGCCGTGGTAGAAGTAACTAATCCCTGGGAGTAGCGTGACGTCACTAGAACCGTAGATGGGAATTGTGAATGTGTGTACACCGGTCGCTACGTCTATGCTGACTGTTCTATTGAAGTCTGGGCAACTGACAGGTAACTCCGTAACTGAAATACAATGTAATGAACTATATTACAGTGTCAGATCTGGTGTCTTAAATGGTGTATAGGGAGACGCAATGTTACTACTCCCATCGCAGAATATTTTTTGTTGAATACATGTACACAAAAAGATAGCACATTTAATTTGCTCTACTCTCTGTCTAAATAAACTCGATGCCAACTCTCCCAATCTTTAAAAGCATGAAGACAAATATCTTGTTCCAATCATTTGGGATACTACATCGTAAATAACACACATAAGGTAATTATATCGCTAGATGAATACCTCTCATTGAGAGCTGAGGAGCGGTAGTGATTTTTGAGCACTCAAGCCTCCATCCAGTAGATTTTTAAAATCAGGGTTGGCACTTCTTATCTCTAGCCCCTGGGCGCTGATGTCTCAGCCGAGGATTAGCAGAGAGTAGAGAGAATGAACCGCATAATCTACTATAGGGGGAAAGGGGGAGACCATGGTAAAGCCCTGGCTCTGGAATGTCTTATCAATTGGTTGCCATGCCAACTGAGATATGAGCCAGTGCAGTTCATCTCTCTGGGCCTTGAGGGAAGTATACACAGCATGGGATTGTTGACAGTAGTGATAAGACTGATAAACATGTGGTCGATAGGAAACAAAAATTATAGAATTGATCACCACGATGGTGGAAGACAAGCTAAGGGGACAATCACGTCATGCAGACACAAACATCGGAAACATTCATTGATAATTCTTTTTATATTAAAATTGTAAACAACAAAATGTGATAAAAAAAATATATATCCCTTCTTATCAAAAGTCTACAACTTACGCCCATTAGTGACTGTGATATTGCAGGATGCCGTCTGAGACGCTGAATCTGAGACGCTTACAGTCACCGTCGTGTTTCCGGGTGGAAACAGAGAACCGCCATACGAGGGAAGTCCTACGGGAGGGCTGTACGACACGCCGACCGGCTGACATGGTGCAAGTAATGTATATCCCATATTGAGCTCGTCCAAACTCAAGATGTTGGGCAGGAAGTCCGATGTCTGTATGGACACAGCGCATGTCAACGTTGGTGGTGCGGTATCTGATAAAATAGGGTGACGGAGTGTGTGTAATGTAATCAATATCGGATATGATAAGTCAACTGGAACTCATACTTTCAAGATACATACATATGTTTACGTTGTATATGTATATTTTCAACTGAATGTATATTGTTAATATATTTGAACTACTGCATAAACAAAATCTCACTTCACTAACCATGCTAACGACTTAGATCAAATGGCCGGTATTCTGAAGTCGCGTCTAACTATGTCGTGACTTAATTTGAACGATCGTTTTGTTATAAACAGGACCTAGACGCAAATCGGATATGTTAAGTGGAACGTCAGCTTTCAAGCGACATATTTATCATTGTCGGAAATATTATTGTTGAAAATCAGTTTTCAAGCGACATACACGTGTCAAATTTGTATAATTATGTATGATTGTATGTATGTTTATTGTTAATATTATTTTAACGGCTGGCTGCATAGCAACAACTCATCTAGTTACCGACTGGGATATTGGGGAGCAAATAATGTATTTCTTGTTTAATAAACATGATTAATTGTTTCGGTAGGAAGCTTATATCATTCTACACAACTGTATTTCGCCACCTCTGTTGAAGGGTTATTATTCTATACAACAGTCTTTCAATCAGTTGGACCGGCATATTAGGTAATTCCCTACATAGAGATGTTAGTTCAACGAACCTTGTACTATTATGGTTGACACACACACTTTCTGAAGAACATCATCCCTTATATCCGTAATTATGGTATGTGTCCCAACTCCAAGGCTAGGTCCGTCTGGAACTGTTATGTTCAATGTTGGACCGCTGCCGTGGTAAAAGTAAAGAATCCCCGGGAGTAGCGTGACATCACTAGGACCGTATACGGGAGTTGTGAATGTGTGCACACCGGTGGCTACATCTATGCTGACTGTCATGTTGAAGTCTGGACAGTTGACGGGCAACTCAGTTACTGCAGCAGGAAAAGGAATAGAAATGGAATAGAAATGGAATAGAAAAGGAATATAAATGGAATAGACATTTTTGGAAAAGTTCAAAGACTGCATATAAATTAATATTTTTATCTTTTATATGACACCTCATGCACTAAAATTAAACAATGTATGCCAGAGAACAGGTACAATGAAAACATGCCTGATTTGCCCAAATGAGTAGATAATTATTGAGTAAGAAGTCGCTCAGCTTTCTTGAGTTAGCAGCTGACAATGGACTTGATGCATGAGTGAACTTACACAAATATGGGGATCAGGGAAAACATCGGAAACATGCTAGATCAGGAAAGTTACTTATTTGGGCTGAATCAAGCATTTTTCATTGTACTCGTTCTCTGGCATCAATCATTTATTTGTATTCATGAGGTGTCATATAAAAGATAACAATATTAATTTGTATGCGGTGTTTGTCCCTTTTCAAAATAAGTACGTTTACTTTCCTAAAAACTCACCCAAACCTGCAATTTCTGCGTGCAAATGGAATTTTGGTTACACCAATTTCCATTGTTCTAATTTAGTCATGCGTGAATTATGTGCCATAAGTTGTACATCAAATGAAAGAAGAGAAACAGAGCCTTTCATTAATGTATATCTCATCAAAGAAATTATTAATTATGACAGAAAATTTCTGCCATGAAATCCGGTTTCGGTTTATCTGGGACACTCTGTATGTCAAAAACCTACAACTTACGTCCGTTAGTGACTGTGATATTGCAGGATGCCGTCTGAGACGCTGAATCTGAGACGCTTACAGTCACCGTCGTGTTACCAGGTGGGAACAGAGAACCGCCATTGGAGGGAAGTCCTACGGGAGGGCTGTACGACACGCTGACCGGCTGACCTGTTGCAAGTAATGTATATCCCATCTCGAGCTCGTCCAAACTCAAGATGTTGGGCAGGAAGTCTGATGTCTGTATGGACCCAGCGCATGTCAACGATGGTGGTGCGCTATTATCTGATACAAAAAAACGGTGACGGAATGTTTATAATTTTATAATCGAATATAATCAGTTGAACAATAGCAATATCCCATGTGTTATATTTAAAGGGATAGTTGAGTTCTAGTAAAGATAGTACAGTTTTGGTCAAACTGAATTATAATAACCATAACCTGCACCATTACATTACAAACTAATAGTTATAACTCCACCATGCTAGAAAGAATACACAATTATGAATGACTAAGTAAAAAGCATGTTATCATTCAAAAAGAGCTGTTAAAACTCAAGATGGCGCTCTCTAAACACTCATCGGTTTCAACCATCTAAAATAAAATATTGTGCATGTGATGTTTTGTTGAAATAGTGATTAGATAGAGAGATAATCACCAATTATTTAAAAACCTATTTTGTATATTTTTGAAAAGAGGAAGCATTTAAAAAATTTCTTTATCGGCTGGTTCAAAATGATCTAATAAATGTGGGGCCCCACACTTATTACAAATGGTTATGTGTATGGATATTTAAGCCAATTCTGAACCGATTTTGATCAAATAAAGTTTATTCTGTCATTAAAATTGTATTCTCTTTCGAATTTGACACTCAGTTTTTCATTATCTCACAAAAAAAAAATCATTTTGTATAGCGCCCTCTCTACCAAAACTCAACTATCCCTTTAAAACAAATGGGAGTCAATGTGGGGTTTAAATTGTCGATCCCATCAGAATTCTCTTGAGAGGGAAACTGATCAAAACATTATTGTATCGGTATTCTCATCTAGTAATATTCAATTATTTAAAGACTTTATAAACAATAGTTCATGCTATTAATGACTGAGACGTTGTCTGTTGTTGATTAAGGGTCAACTGGAATGGGCGAACATCGTATAGGTCGTTCTGCATTTACAGGTTACATTAGAAAAGATCCTAGAGTTTAACAAAAGGTTCTATAGGCCATCATATTTTTCTGCAACACTGTATTTTGCCATTTTTGTGGATCTTGCCATTTTGTGGATGTTAATGGCAAAAATGGCAGAATGGTAACAGGTTATCCAGATTCTGATTGGAAAAATGATTCATTACGTTACTATATAATATACAGCATGTAGAGATGTAAAACTTCAACGAACCTTGTACTGTCATGGTTGACACACACAGTTTCTGGAGGACCTCATCCCGTATGTCTGTGATTATGGTATGCGTTCCAACACCTAGGTTAAGTCCGTCTGGAACTGTTAAATTCACTGTTGGACCGCTGCCGTGGTAAAAGTAACTAATCCCTGGGAGTAGCATGACGTCACTAGGACCGTATATGGGAGTTATGAATGTGTGCACACCGGTCGCTCCGTCTATTAAGACTGTACTGTTGAAGTCTGGACAACTGACGGGAAGCTCCGTAACTGCAATGTAACGCGTTTAACGTAATTAATCCTTATTGTATTAAAGTTAATGTATCGTCTCAATTATATGGTGCCATCAAAAGAGCGACATGGGAAACGTCGTGTTACTGCTAACATAATACATTTTGTTTGGATAATGGAAGCATGTAACTGTATACAGATGGTAAAGCACATTTACTGTACTCTCTTTCTAAACAGAAAAACTCGTTGTCCAATCGCCAAATCTATAAAGGACATGGTCGCATGCACCGATAGAAGAGAACTGAAATACCAAATACTTATACATTGATATCAAACATCTAAAACTTACGTCCGTTAGTGACTGTGATATTGCAGGATGCCGTCTGAGACGCTGAATCTGAGACGCTTACAGTCACCGTCGTGTTACCAGGTGGGAACAGAGAACCGCCATTGGAGGGAAGTCCTACGGGAGGGATGTACGACACGCTGACCGGCTGACCTGTTGCAAGTAATGTATATCCCATCTCGAGCTCGTCCAAACTCAAGATGTTGGGCAGGAAGTCCGATGTCTGTATGGACACAGCGCATGTAACCGTTGGTGGTGCGGTATCTAGTAAAATAGGGTGACGGATTGTGTGTAACGTAATCACTATCGGATATGATAAGTCAACTGGAACTCAAACTTTCAAGATACATACATATGTTTGCGTTGAATATTTATATTTTCAACTGAATGTCTATTGTTAATATAATTTGAACTACTGCATAAACAAAATATCTCTTCACTAACGACTTAAATCGATTGGTTGGTATTCTGAAGTCGCGTCTATCTATGTCGTGACTAGATTGTAACGATTGTTTAGTTAAACAGGATTTAGACGCAAGATGGTATTAAGTAAGTTCATCATTATCGGATACACTAAGTGTAACGTCAGTTTTCAAGCGACATACACGTGTTTGTACAATTATGTATTGTATTATTATTGTTAATATTATGTTAACGGCTGGCTGCATAATAACTCATCTCCTTACCCACTGGGATGTTGGGGAGCAAATAATGTGTTTTTTGTTTAATAAACATGATTAAGGATTTCGGTAGGAAGCCTATCTGATTCTACACAACTGTATTTCGCCACCTATGTTAAAGGGTTTATCCTATTACACTGTTAAAACGCTGTGTAAAAAAACGCTGAGTAAAAATGGTTGTTGAATCTTTGTATACAACCTTAGGTGTAGCATGACTAGTTCTTGAAAGAAGGGTTGTGTAAAGCGGCCATTGTTCAAGCGTTGATTAAACGTGTTAAATCACGTGATAGTTTCGACCGCGAAATCATCGCGACAAAACCCTTTTTGTCCCACTGCAAACCAAGCGAAACGAGACGGCGACTAAGGGAGCGCATACTGAGTTAAAGTAGAATTTCATTACAAATTACAAAATATGGAATAATGCATCACTAGAGAGCTAGGGGCTAACAAATTAAGACTAATACTTTTGTTTTATTTCCCATACCAACACGATATCTTAGTACAACAACAAAACAAAACCCCATCACAAGAATCGAAAACAAGCGCTCTTTGCGCTAAAAAAACGCCAATGTTTTGATGACGTCACACATTGTGCAAGTTATCATTAGCAGACGATGTTTCATTGCGAATCTACACAACCATTATAGTGCACTCATAACTTCTGCTTAATGTGTATTCTTGCCATGAAAGCGCATTTATTTGATTGCATTTTGTAAATAAGGTTCACCTCGACTTATACACAATAATCATTCACTCGGAGACATTTACGGAAATAAAGACAAATTCAATGAAGTAAGTCACACACCGTCCTACTTTATCTGCTTGAAAGACCCGCCGAAGTCTGGCCTGAAAACCAGTCGGATCGGGTCGAGTCGGCTCTGTGTGCGCCGGGCCTTAGTCTTATAACCCAAAGGTCCCCGGTTCGATTCCGACTTTGCCGTTTTATAGTACAATCATTTTTTCCAATCAGATTATGATTGGAACAATTATTCATTACAGCATGTAGAGATATAAAACTTCAACGAACCTTGTACTGTCATGGTTGACACACACAGTTTCTGGAGGACCTCATCCCGTATGTCCGTGATTATGGTATGCGTTCCAACACCTAGGTTAAGTCCGTCTGGAACAGTTAAATTCACTGTTGGACCGCTGCCGTGGTAAAAGTAACTAATCCCTGGGAGTAGCGTGACGTCACTAGGACCGTATATGGGAGTTATGAATGTGTGCACACCGGTCGCTCCGTCTATTAAGACTGTACTGTTGAAGTCTGGACAACTGACGGGAAGCTCCGTAACTGCAATGTAACGCGTTTAACGTAATTAATCATTATTGTATTAAAGTTAATGTATCGTCTCAATTATATGGTGCCATCAAAAGAGCGACATGGGAAACGTCGTGTTACTGCTAACATAATACATTTTGTTTGGATAATGGAAGCATGTAACTGTATACAGATGGTAAAGCACATTTACTGTACTCTCTTTCTAAACAGAAAAACTCGTTGTCCAATCGCCAAATCTATAAAGGACATGGTCGCATGCACCGATAGAAGAGAACTGAAATACCAAATACTTATACATTGATATCAAACATCTAAAACTTACGTCCGTTAGTGACTGTGATATTGCAGGATGCCGTCTGAGACGCTGAATCTGAGACGCTTACAGTCACCGTCGTGTTACCAGGTGGGAACAGAGAACCGCCATTGGAGGGAAGTCCTACGGGAGGGATGTACGACACGCTGACCGGCTGACCTGTTGCAAGTAATGTATATCCCATCTCGAGCTCGTCCAAACTCAAGATGTTGGGCAGGAAGTCCGATGTCTGTATGGACACAGCGCATGTAACCGTTGGTGGTGCGGTATCTAGTAAAATAGGGTGACGGATTGTGTGTAACGTAATCACTATCGGATATGATAAGTCAACTGGAACTCAAACTTTCAAGATACATACATATGTTTGCGTTGAATATTTATATTTTCAACTGAATGTCTATTGTTAATATAATTTGAACTACTGCATAAACAAAATATCTCTTCACTAACGACTTAAATCGATTGGTTGGTATTCTGAAGTCGCGTCTATCTATGTCGTGACTAGATTGTAACGATTGTTTAGTTAAACAGGATTTAGACGCAAGATGGTATTAAGTAAGTTCATCATTATCGGATACACTAAGTGTAACGTCAGTTTTCAAGCGACATACACGTGTTTGTACAATTATGTATTGTATTATTATTGTTAATATTATGTTAACGGCTGGCTGCATAATAACTCATCTCCTTACCCACTGGGATGTTGGGGAGCAAATAATGTGTTTTTTGTTTAATAAACATGATTAAGGATTTCGGTAGGAAGCCTATCTGATTCTACACAACTGTATTTCGCCACCTATGTTAAAGGGTTTATCCTATTACACTGTTAAAACGCTGTGTAAAAAAACGCTGAGTAAAAATGGTTGTTGAATCTTTGTATACAACCTTAGGTGTAGCATGACTAGTTCTTGAAAGAAGGGTTGTGTAAAGCGGCCATTGTTCAAGCGTTGATTAAACGTGTTAAATCACGTGATAGTTTCGACCGCGAAATCATCGCGACAAAACCCTTTTTGTCCCACTGCAAACCAAGCGAAACGAGACGGCGACTAAGGGAGCGCATACTGAGTTAAAGTAGAATTTCATTACAAATTACAAAATATGGAATAATGCATCACTAGAGAGCTAGGGGCTAACAAATTAAGACTAATACTTTTGTTTTATTTCCCATACCAACACGATATCTTAGTACAACAACAAAACAAAACCCCATCACAAGAATCGAAAACAAGCGCTCTTTGCGCTAAAAAAACGCCAATGTTTTGATGACGTCACACATTGTGCAAGTTATCATTAGCAGACGATGTCTCGTTGCGAATCTACACAACCATTAGTGCACTCATAATGTCTGCTTAACGTGTATTCTTGCCATGAAAGCGCATTTATTTGATTGCATTTTGTAAATAAGGTTCACCTCGACTTATACACAATAATCATTCACTCGGAGACATTTACGGAAATAAAGACAAATTCAATGAAGAAAGTCACACACCGTCCTACTCTATCTGCTTGAAAGACCCGCCGAATTATGGCCTGAAAACCAGTCGGATCGGGTCGAGTCGGCTCTGTCTGCGCCGGGCCTTAGTCTTATAACCCAAAGGTGCCCGGTTCGATTCCGACTTTGCCGTTTTATAGTACAATCATTGTTTCCTTCAGATTCTGATTGGACAAATTATTCATTACGTAACTATATATACAGCATGTAGAGATGTAAAACTTCAACGAACCTTGTACTGTCATGGTTGACACACACAGTTTCTGGAGGACGTCATCCTGTATGTCCGTGATTATGGTATGCGTTCCAACACCTAGGTTAAGTCCGTCTGGAACTGTTAAATTCACTGTTGGACCGCTGCCGTGGTAAAAGTAACTAATCCCTGGGAGTAGCGTGACGTCACTAGGACCGTATATGGGAGTTGTGAATGTGTGCACACCGGTCGCTCCGTCTATTAAGACTGTACTGTTAAAGTCTGGACAACTGACGGGAAGCTCCGTAACTGCAATGTAACGCGTTTAACGTAATTAATCATTATTGTATTAAAGTTAATGTATCGTCTCAATTATATGGTGCCATCAAAAGAGCGACATGGGAAACATCGTGTTACTGCTAACATAATACATTTTTTTTAATTTTTAAAATGGAAGCATGTAACTGTATACAGATGGTAAAGCACATTTACTGTACTCTCTTTCTAAACAGAAAAACCCGTTGCCCATCGCCAAATCTATAAAGGACATTGTCGCATGCACAGATAATTTGTAATACATTATTAGCTTAGAACATGTTAGAAGAGAACTGAAATACCAAATACTTATACATTGATATCAAACATCTAAAACTTACGTCCGTTAGTGACTGTGATATTGCAGGATGCCGTCTGAGACGCTGAATCTGAGACGCTTACAGTCACCGTCGTGTTACCAGGTGGGAACAGAGAACCGCCATTGGAGGGAAGTCCTACGAGAGGGCTGTATGACACGCTGACAGGGTGACCTGTTGCAAGTAATGTATATCCCATCTCGAGCTCGTCCAAACTCAAGATGTTGGGCAGGAAGTCCGAAGTCTGTATGGACATAGCGCATGTCACCGTTGGTGGTGCGGTATCTAGTAAAATAGGGTGGCGGATTGTGTGTAACGTAATCACTATCGGATATGATAAGTCAACTGGAACTCAAACTTTCAAGATACATACATATGTTTGCGTTGAATATTTATATTTTCAACTGAATGTCTATTGATAATATAATTTGAACTACTGCATAAACAAAATATCTCTTCACTAACGACTTAAATCGATTGGCCGGTATTCTGAAGTCGCGTCTATCTATGTCGTGACTAGATTGTAACGATTGTTTAGTTAAACAGGACTTAGACGCAAGTTGGTATTAAGTAAGTTTATCATTATCGGATACACTAAGTGTAACGTCAGTTTTCAAGCGACATACACGTGTTTGAACAATTATGTATTATATTATTATTGTTACTTTTATGTTAACGGCTGGCTGCATAATAACTCATCTCATTACCCACTGGGATGTTGGGGAGCAAATCATGTTTTTTGTTTAATAAACATGATTAAGGATTTCGGTAGGAAGCCTATCTGATTCTACACAACTGTATTTCGCCACCTCTGTTGAAGGGTTTATCCTATTACACTGTTAAAACGCTGTGTAAAAGAACGCTGAGTAAAAATGGTTGTTGAATCTTTTTATACAACCTTAGGTGTAGCATTACTAGTTCTTGAAAGAAGGGTTGTGTAAAGCGGCCATTGTTCAAGCGTTGATTAAACGTGATAGTTTCGACCGCGAAATCATCGCGACAAAACCCTTTTTGTCCCACTGCAAACCAAGCAAAACGAGATAGCGACTAAGGGAGCGCATACTGAGTTAAAGTAGAATTTCATTGAAAATTACAAAATATGAGAATAATGCATCACTAGAGAGCTAGGGGCTAACAGATTGAGATTAATATTTTTTTATATTTCCCATACCAACACGATATCTTAGTACAACAACAAAACAAAACCCCATCACAACAATCGAAAACAAGCGCTCTTTGCGCTAAAAAAACGCCAATGTTTTGATGACGTCACACATTGTGCAAGTTATCATTAGCAGACGATGTCTCATTGCGAATCTACACAACCATTAGTGCACTCATAATGTCTGCTTAACGTGTATTCTTGCCACGAAAGCGCATTTATTTCATTGCATTTTGTAAATAAGATTCACCTCGACTTATACACAATAATCATTCACTCGAAGACATTTACGGAAATAAAGACAAATTCAATGAAGTAAGTCACACACCGTCCTACTTTATCTGCTTGACAGACCCGCCGAAGTCTGGGCTGAAAACCAGTCGGATCGGGTCGAGTCGGCTATGTCTGTGCCGGGCCTTAGTCTTATAACCCAAAGGTCCCCGGTTTGATTCCGACTTTGCCGTTTTATAGTACAATCATTTGTTTTGTATTTGCTATTTCAACAACAGGGTTATTTAAAATTTATTATAAACAACATGTGTAGAAAACATTAAAACAACAGTTGTGTAAACGTTAAACAACTGGGGTTGTTGAATGTTTTCAACAAGAGTTGGATGGTTCATATGTTAAACAGCGGTTGTAGAAAATGTTCAACAAGTTCTTGAATTTGTTTACACAGCGTTTTAACAGTGTATAACAGGCTATCAATCGGCTGGACCAGCATTAGGTAATTCCCTACACATAGATGTTAGTTCAACGAACCTTGTACTGTTATGGTTGACACACACACTTTCTGAAGAACATCATCCCTTATGTCCGTGTGTATGGTATGTGTCCCAACTCCAAGGCTAGGTCCGTCTGGAACTGTTATGTTCAATGTTGGACCGCTGCCGTGGTAAAAGTAAAAAATCCCAGGGAGTAGCGTGACATCACTAGGACCGTATACGGGAGTTGTGAATGTGTGCACACCGGTGGCTACATCTATGCTGACTGTCTTGTTAAAGTCTGGACAGTTGACGGGCAACTCAGTTACTGCAGCAGGAAAAGGAATAGAAATGGAATAGAAATGGAATAGGAAAGGAATAGAAATGGAATAGACATTTTCGCATACAACATGGTTAAAGGGGCAGGAAATCCCAGCCTTTTGACTTACTGGATGTGATGAGAGCATTATGTCTTGTCATTGCTAGTCACATATTTCCTCTTGATTATTCCCGGTTACAAAAATAATCAACATTTTATGGACCACTGTCGTCTGCTTTCAATGCACACAAGAGGCGGCCATTTCTTTAACTTCTCGCGTTGAAATGAGGCGGTAGGCGGGGACAATAGGGAGAGCACAATAGCGTATCGTAATCCGCTATTGTGTGCTACGCCTGTCACCTCATTTCATCGCATTTAATATCCGGTTTTGTGAGAGTAAGCAAATAATTACCGTTGGTGAAGGTGATGGGACAAACAATCACTTCCGAGGCGATCTGGATGTAGCTATCTTTCCGAAGCGAAGCTGAGGAAAATTAGCGTATACATTCAGATCGCCGAGGAAGTGATAGTTTGCCATCGTCTGAAACCAAAAGATGATTATTTGCTTTATATTCCACATCAATTATTTTGATCACAAACGACCTATAATTAAACACAAAGGGCTAAAAAGTTTGGAATATTGAGCAATTGATCGAGTCTTTTATTTTAATTTCGTAAATCCTTCACATGAACAAGATTTATGATTAAAAGTCAAAGACGCTTATACCATTGTCTATCAAGCGTAGCCGCGCATAAACGTTGCGCACCAGCGCGCTACCTTTCTGCGCACTAACGCGCGCACGCGTACTTGCGCGCGAACAATTGAAGATAGTACACAGTGCAACGCACTTTCACCAAGATAGTAGTGAGTGCAACGCACTTTCACCCAAGTTAGTACACAGTGTAACGAACTTTTCTTCTCCCATCAATGATGAGCGAAACTATTTTTCATCACGTGATTAACTTTTGACCAATCGTAGAGTAAGATTCTTAGTATGTGGATTATAATTTTAAATACATTGATATTTGACTCTGGTGAAATCATGATTAAGGAACTAGCCACTTTCGCATATTAAAGTGGCGACATAATTATGTTTGATTATTATTCATGTTCAGATGTATTTCTTTCTTTCCTTTGTAGTTTGCCTCTGTTTCCGTCATTGCTCCCCGAGCCCACCAGTCGTGATAATTATATTTCTCCCTATGTATAAACTTATACTTATTACATCGATTATTATGTATAATTATTAAACATACACCGATATTAATGGTGTGCTTTCCTAATCTTTCCATTTCGCTTTACTTCTATTTTCCGCCAATGTTCCCTGAAGCCCAGCAGTCGCGAAATAATATAACTAGTGGCCAAGCGTCCCACCGTGACGCTGTGCGTGCGCGCATAGGATCCTGTGTACAGTAAACTCTTGCGCTCTGAGTCTTGTCGATGAGCGTATCATCGTATAATTAAACATCGTTCACAGTGCGTACAAACATATGCCTGATTAACTCATCGAACATTTTCCCCGTCATATAGATATATAGCGCAAGTAATGGATTTAGAGACCACAAAGAGAAATTTGAAATACAATCTGCTTACGTTGGTTTTCGACCGCAAAGATGCACGTGATGCTGTTACCAACTGCATCCGCTGCAGTAAGAGTGACCGTCGTATTACCCGGTGGAAACAGCGTACCGCCGTAGGAGGGCACTCCCAAGGGTACGGAATAGGACGTGATCTGTACCGGGGGACTCTGGGTGTCTGATGTCGACAGCTCGCCGTCGACTTCATTGAGGCCGAAGAAGACGTTGGGAAGACTCGGGTCGGTCGTCACCCATGAGCTGCAGGACAAAGCTGGTGGTGTGTCGTCTGTGAGGGAAATGATACAACAACATATTACTAACGGTATTAAGGTTCTTTCTGGACGCATGTCACGGTGCTTCTATGTTCAGATCCTCATTATAATAATACAAATCATTATACAAAATAATGGTTGCTATTTATATAGCGCACGTTCCGTTTATATACTTGAGACAGGTAATTTGTGGTGTAGGCGTTATCCGGAGCCGTTCCATAGTGAATCTTAAATGTAACATTCTGCCAGAACCTGTCCTGTCCAATCCCGTTTCAAATTGAAACACAATGTCGGCCTCTATCACTCGGTTTGGTAGGCTGTTCCACAAGATTACGACTCTTACTGCTCAAGAGAAGGTATCACGTGACGTCGGGATCTACAGGCCTCAATCATGTGACGTCGAGTTTGTCCATATACCAATAGCGAGCTTTCGGTTCGGAACTCAAATAAGATCGTTCTGTAATATATTCGTCTTCATAAGTAACCAGTTTCGGTACCGGACGGGGACGTTGATGGCAAGTGACGCGTGCAGAGCGGTGGCGAGCAGCCCTTACAGTCGTGCGAAGGGAACGGACGTTAAATTGGTCGAGCACGGTCCTGTTAGCGAGAAAGAGAACGTTAGCTCGGAGTATGCGCACGCGCGCAGATCGACTTTCTCGCTGTAGAGAACGTTCTATTCTGTTACCGTCGTGAACCGTATACTTCCTAACTTTGGTAGCGTAACTGAATTTTTCATCAAACGAAGTCATTCCATGCGTTTACGCGTTAATCGGGACGGTTGAAATTAACGGAACGGTGTCGTTTTAGGGGGTGTTCTCAAGTTAATTTGAACCGTCCTGTTTGTTACTGTAACACTGAAAAGTTGATTGTATGGTATTGCGTGGTATTTATTTAGGTCGTGTTACAATGGTGTTCAATATCTGATGATGACACAGACAATAATGAAGACTGCCAAGGAGAGATGAAATGCCTTTTTATTATGAAAAGGTTTTATTATATAGTTATTTGAAGAATACAGTCGATATACTTGAACAATTTATAAAGTCCAAAGATGGTCACTAAATATGATAACTCGGTGCCCCCCTGTTGTGCCTAATGGCCCGGTCAGATATCAACGGATAGCGGAAACGAATGCCCAACGAATAGAAAATTTGCGAAATGAAATTATCCGGTGATGAAAGTCGTCTCCATTGCTTTATGTATATACAAAACATAGAACAACGTACATCACCGGACAAGGAACGGACAAGAAACGCATACGAACGGAGAAAAAACGGATGGAAAATTTAGCTCTCCGTTTGACGTCCGTTTACGCAATCCGTTGATATGTGACCGGGCTATTAGGACCACTCGAGTCCAGGCTGGAGCTTCACAATAAAAATGTCCCTACAGGTACACTCTAAAAACACCCGGGTCAGAATTGACCCGGAAAAGAGTCCGTTGGGGCCACACTCCGTTCAGGGTGAAAAAATGACCCGGAATAGGGTCACGAAGACCCGGAATGGGGTCACATCTGACCCCATTCCGAGTCATTTTTTGACCCGGAATGGAGTGTGGCCCCAACGGACTCTTTTCCGGGTCAGTCTGACCCGGGTGTTTTTAGAGTGTATAATGGTGGTGAGAGGAAATAAGACCTAGTGAAAGGGAAAGCACAAGTATATATAGGCACTTGAGCTGGGTCAACCTCACCATCATTATGAATAAACATGATACGATTTAGAAAATAAAAAATCTTAATCTTAAACAACTTTAGGCATAACCATATATGGTATCACTAAGGATATAAAGGTTATCATTTTCATAGAATAACATGGGTAATCATTGTTTACAAACATTTGTGAGAAAGTGGTCATGACTTCAAACCGTGGAATGTCACAAATGAATATAAAACATAAACATACAAGAGAGGGAAATCCAGTGAACGAAACTAGCGAGAGACACTACATAGTAAATTGGATTCAGTGCACTGGTTAAAAGTGGCGCAGTGACCCACAGTATTACTGTGTTAAAGCCCAGACGGCCAGGTCTAGTAATAGTCTTTCTGAGTGGTGAGTTGTCTTCAGTGTTAATTAAAAACTGGGTGGCACGAACCTGTCGTATTTCACCTCGGAACTAATACAAAGGCGTTAACCCTAATCCCATTAGGGGGGGGGCCTTTTTTTTTTTTTTTCGACGTGCATTTTTTTTTTTTTTTTCGACGTGCATCTAGACCGATTGGAATTTCACGTTCAAACTTCATGACTTTTTTCTCTAAAGTCTCCCGCATGTTTTGATATATAATTCACCCCGGTCGGACTTGTAGAACTGATTTTAGAGGTGGATAATTCCTTAGCCGTCACAAAAAAATGCAATTTTTGTACAGGTTTCTATGTAATTCATATATCCGATGCCATGTAAACTCCAAATCTGTTATAATTGTTACATTGAATCATAATTTTGATTATTGCTTTGTTATTAGTTTAATTCATACACTTCAGAGATAAATTCTACTTAAAAAAAACAAAAAAAAACATGAAGATTTGAAACTTCATTTTTATCATTGAGATACTCCAAAGAATTTGTTTACAGAAAACCTGAAGAAATCCTGTAATTTCTCTTGATTTTAGATGAAAATCCAAATTTTCCCCAAATTCGTCAAAAATTTGCATATTCAAAATTTTAATTAATTATAAAAAAAAAATAATGATCAATTTTTTAAATTTTTTTTAAAATCCTTATTCTACTCGACTTGTTTTACGTATGTGCCAATTTTCAAGTCAATCGGTCCATTCGTTGCCGAGATTTGAGGGGGGGGGGGCCAAAAAGGCCCCCCCCCCTAATGGACTCGAGTGATCAAAATAACCCAATGGGATTAGGGTTAAAATACATGATCAACACAATTATAGACATGTTCATCTCTACACATATTAAAGTGATCCGATTCATCCATTAACTGCATGAGATTTTTTTTTTTTACAAAAGTGATTATTTGAGCTTTCGATCTCTTACCAACATTATTGTACGATTCCACTGCTGCCCACTATATATATGTGATTTGTTCCTAGCGGAAAAAGTTCAAATGTATGTCAGATTTTATCATCTACTGCCAATGTGATTTTGTCTCTAATCGAAAAGCGCCCATGGAACGTCTGTTTGTTTTAATCATACATATAGATCTCCGTAGGGGGACATTTGAAAACAAATAAAGAAACCCATTCTATTCTTCCTTTATCGTGCCAAAACTAAGCCAAACTACAAGGTATACTTCAAGAGAATTGCCAAAGCTCCAAGTGATCTTGGTTGAATTTGAGACAATTAATGACAGGAACACTCACCTATTATAGCGAGCGTGAAAGTGCAATTGACAGTGTTCGTTGAGAAGTCCGTAACTGAGGCGAATATAACGTACTCCCCCGTCGCGGGAAAAGGTCCTGTTGTATTAAAAGTCAGCGTGGGAGCCGGGTCGGCATTGTCGCTCGCCGTCACCAAGGTGGACAGCGACACATTCGTGTCGGAAGTGACGTAGTAGCAGGGACACGCAATATCCGTGTCCTCGTTATCTGTAATAAAAAAACAAACATCGGTTGCGAGGCGATTTCACTACTTGTATTACATTGAATGTATTTCCACTGAAAGCAAACACAGGTGAATTACAAATATATCAATATACATACATTTTAAAGGAATAGTTGAGTTTTGGTATAGAGTGCGCTTCAAGAAATAATTTGTTTGTGAGGTAATGAAAAACTGAGTGTCAAATTTGAAAGAGCATACAATTTGAATGACATTATAAACTTTATTTTATAAAAATCGGTTCAGAATTAGCTGAAATAACAATAAATATATCCGATCTGAATAAATGTGGGATCCCACATTTATTCGATGATTTTAGAAGAAAAAAATTGCTTTTCAAAAATTTCTGTTGATGATACTCTATCTGATCATTATTTTAACAAAAC
>JBAMJV010003707.1:0-33921 GCA_037951105.1 Echinarachnius parma
TAATGTGGATTATCATCATCATCGACTATACGCAATATTTCAGTTCAATTTCAATTTCATTTATTGGTCCAAATTCGATATTTTTGCTGTACACATGCATTGACATAAAATACTTAATTTGAACATACATTTTTTTTATACAATAAAATACAAAATCACATAAACACGTATTACTACTTATCTTACAGATGTAGGTACTCTAACTTTACATGTATTTCCTTATAAACTAATAATATTGCTCATTTCGAATCATTCAAAATAAATCAACATCAAACAGAACTGAGACCTCATCTTACAGCACATTCGTATTCCCGATCCACACCCAGTACTGCCCCCCCCCCCCCCCCCCCCCCCCCTCTGCCGTATGCACCAAGTCTATTGGCATTCAACAATCTTATGGAAGAGGGAACAGACGAATTTAGGAATCTATTTGTTTGGTGCTTACAGATTGCCATCTATTTCCACTCTTCATCATGACATATTTCCCATTCAATAGGTGCATACAATTGGCTATGATACTTTCTGCCTTCTTCACAATCCTAGCTTGACAAACTTGATCTCTACAAATGTAAGCACATGGCACATTAAGCATGTTAAGAGTTAATGTCATCAATTCCATCACGTGTTCGGCTTGTGTCAATCACGTGATCGTCTCCTAGTCAACCGTACCCCCTGTTTGGACCTACGTCATCAAGTCTCGCATACTTGACATTCCTGAAGCGAGATGCTCTTTGGGGCCCAGTGTTCATGTGAACATCATAAGCAAGTCCCATAGGACTGTGTACATGAATACTCTAGTAATATCCCACATACATGCGTACTTATAATACATACTCTAAATTACTAATAAATGCATATTTTTCTAAAAGAAAATATTGCCATCATCGGACATTTCTCTCTTTGGGGCCTGTTCAGGTGAACATCGTCTATAAAGCAAGTCTCAAGTAACTGTGTACACTCATACTAATGAGTAGATTATTACATGCCCAAATATATAGACTTGCATACATCATGTACATGCGTACTTGTTAGTACACATACATAATGTAAATTACTGCTAAATGTATATTTTCTTAAAGAGAATATTGTAGTAATTGGACATTTTTAAAGTTTTGTTTTTTTGGTGAAAACGAAAGAAAAGTTGTTGAAATCCTTATATTCTTTCAGATTCATCGGTAATATAATTTGCCTTAAACCTCGTTTTACATACAAATATGTACGTACATATTTATAGTTCATGTTTACAACGATAAGTAAAGGCTAATTTATACACACTAACAACACCAGCAAAACATACATTACTAAAGCCTGAATGAAGTCGGCCACAGAGACACACTGGTTTTGCCGATGCATAGAGTAGGGACGTGAGGAGGATTTAGCGGGTTTTGGAGACTGTTGCCATTTTCGTATTTAATTTGATAACTAAATTTAGGTTGTTTGCTTTTAGGACTGAAGTTCACTGAACCAATAAAAAACATTAAGCTTTTAATACGCGCCTTGATTTGTCTATTGTCTGTTACATATGTGAATAATGCTAGAGGTCCGCTGCTCGGGATGTTGTTTCGAAGACCAATAATGGGACAACATTATTTAATATTCAAGCATAACCATTACAATCTATAAAGCGAAATGAGCTTGTTTTTGTGCAAAATCGTCCAATTTGTTTGTTTCCTGGCGAATTTAGCTAATTTTTTGGTGGTAAAATCATCTCATCTTTGTTGAGGACGTATATTAACAATGTTATTTAGGCAAACATTCAGAAAAAATACCCTAACGCCGATGCATCGCCTGAAACACGTTACCGTGATATTTGAATACCTGGGGGTCACTCCCGACATGACTGGATACACACCCGCGTCCAAAAAAGGCGTCGAAGTGTACCATTTTCAGCTATACGACGTCGTCGACGTTTTCCTTTAGAAAGGGGTGGTTTTTAGCACTCATCGAAAAAGAACACAAGAGGATACCTTTTCAGGTGCATTTTGCGCCACTAAGGGGAGGTTTTCAAAGCATTACGCAATTTAGGGGTGTAAACTTACAATGGTGCGATACGCCATTTAGGGGCCATTTCAGAGGATGATGGACACGGGTGGGTATTACTTTTGGAGAGTGACCCCCCCCCCCCCCCCCCCCCCCCGTGATTTGAATGCGTGTTGTGTTGCTAAACCATTATAAGGACATCTTTATCTCTTGGTCATATCATTTTTTTAGCTGCACTTTCCGACTACAAAGCTCTTATTAATTAACGTCCTAGTAACAATACATGTAAATCAAAGGAATCACAACGAAAAAGAAAAGTTATTGTACATAATTCAATGTAAATAAATACAAATGAAGTCGGACATGACGGAGAGATAACCCATTCAGCATCGTCTTTATACAAACGGGTGGTCATCCATGGGGTCCCATGATGGCTAGTATGTTGAACAACAAAATAGCGTAGTTGAAAAAGACAGTTATAGTCATTTTTATTTCATTGTTCTCTTCTCGCAGATGACGCGGTCAACGAGGAGGATGAGCCAGACGAAGCTGCCTTCGAGCCCAGGGATGTCTCAGTCCAGGACAAGAATGTCAACGACTACTACGAAATCAAGGAGGAACTCGGAAGGTGAGTTAAGTTACGATGTTGGTTACCTAGGTCATTGATTGATATTGTGGTTTAGTAGACATTTTGGTAGTGGACAGGTGGTGTTGGTGGTTTTGGTGTTTGTGATGGTGGTGGTGGTGGTGGTGATACTGATGGCGGTGGTATGGTATTGGTGTTGGTGTTATTGATGGTGTTGTTGATGTTTTTGTTGTGGTTGGTGGCGGTGGTAATGGTGCAAGTGCTAGTAGTGGTTTACGGGGGTAGTGCAATTTGTCGGTCAAATTTGGTTTTGTGGTGGTAGTGCAGTTGGGTCTCGGTACATTTAGCCTCCATTATACCCTGCAGAGTCCACGATACACTATTTTGTTGTTGTTTTATGGTGTTAGTGGTGATGACGGTTGTTCTCGTTGTATGAGTGTTGTGGTTTACAGGGTTTAGTCCAATGGTGGCTGTTGTTCTTATTGTATTAGTGTTATGGTTTAGGGTTTAGGGTTTTGTGGTGCTGTTTGTGTTATTGATGCTAGTGGTGATGTTGGAATAGTCTGTTGATGTTGCTGTTGTTGTTGTAGGTGGCGGTAGTGTTAGTGGCGACTGCGTGTGTTGTATGTTGGTGGTTTATTGCTTGTTTTACAGAGTAAAGTGCAGGTTGAATTGTGGGGTTGATGTTGGTGCTTAAATCTGTGTGATTGAAAACAATCATACATGTATATATTGCATACTTGATATAACATTTCAATTTTCCCTCTCAAATTGATTTCCACAGGGGGAAGTTCGGAACTGTGAATAAGTGTGTAGATAAGGTAACGAAGAGAATAATGGCGGCCAAGTTCATCAAGGCAGAAAAGCCAGAAGATAAGGAAGAAGTAAGTCAAGTGTTTTTTGTATTTAAAGGGATCTAGTAAAATTGTAAAAATCCTCAAAACTTACTTGGAACTCTAGCGGTTCTCTCATAACGTGTTGTATTCGTATTAGCAATAGAAGCATGGGACAGGTTTCGGTTTTTCGAATTTCCCGTTCGTTAAACGATACTTACGATTGAAGTGTTTGGATTTTGAACTATCCACTGGATAGTCATAACCGTGTACAAAGTCAGTGCAATGAGTTAGTAAATATCACTCTGCTTTTTCGCTCATTACTCGGCCATATAACATACATTTAACGTCAATTATTCACACGTTACCCGGTGGACATATCAGATCACAACAATGCACATTGTATCAACCATTGATCACTTCTTGCCCATGTCAACAAAGTTACTAGATCCCTTTAAACTCCATTATGATAATAATGATAATAATAGTTCATTGTATGCACAACATATTCTGGAAATATATTGGAACTATTAGATACTTAATACATAATATACAAGGTTCGAGTATAGCGGCAATTGATTGAAACTAACAAAAAGCTACATATGTATATGTGTTACTGTCTTAGAATGTATCGCAATGTGCGGCAATATTCATGTTCAAGTCAATGCAATACTTCAATCGAAAATTTAAACGATTAACTTGGTTGATTTAAGTAAATTTCGTAGCCAAATTTGGTAATCAATTAACCGATTAAGAAAAAAAAGTTTAACAAGTATGTTCTACGAATCTAATATAAGATACTTTAATTTTTTAGCCGAGAAAATTAGTAGGAAATGTTGAATACTCACCAAATAGGGCCTGGGCTGCCCACACTATACACATTGAACATTCCATAATATTCAATCTGAATTGAACAGAAAGGGAAGAAAATTACAATCTCTTTATTTTACTTTGAACTAGCGTATTTATCTCTCTACGATATATATATTCTTTTAATCTGATGATGTATCAACATTGATTTAAACAATCAGAAACGTACATAATTATGTTAATCTTTCACTTAATAATTGGTTCATTTTCTGTTCTCTATTATACTGTTCACATTTTGAAATTGAAAATATACAAATTTTTAATTACACTCAAATGAAAGGTGCAGAGTTATATTTATTTCCATTTTAACACTGTATATCCATACTGTTACATCACTACAATATAATTTTACACTACAGGTTGCGCACGAGATAGAAATTATGCAGATTCTCCAACATCCTAAACTGCTTCAGCTGTACGATGCATTCGCCACCGGAAACAACATGGTCATGATCCTGGAATAGTAAGTTTGGTCATATCGAGTGGAACCATATGGTTCCTCGTTGACAACTTAAGGCGAAAGTTGTTGACCACTTTAGTCAAAAGTAGTTGACTATAACGTAGTCAAAAGGAGATTCCTTTAGTCAAATGTTGACTACTTTAGTTGACTTTAGTTGGCTATGTTTAGTCAACAAATTAGTTGACTACTTATTCAAAAGTAGTTGACTAACGTAGTCAAAAGTAGATTTCTTTAGGCAAAATTAATTGAATGATTACGTAAAAAGTAATTGACTACTTAATCAACAGGGGTTGACTATTCTAGTAAAATACAGTTGACTAATTCAGTCAAAATTGTTTGACAACTTAAGTAAACAGTAGTTGACTAATATAGTCAAAAGTAGTTGACTAATATAGTCAAAAGTAGTTGACTTATATAGTCAAAAGTAGTTGACTTATATTTATTTTTTTTTTTGGGGGGGGGGGGGAGTTACCCACAATCGGAAGCAGGCATAAGTCACTATTAAGATATGCAGGTGAACTAATTTCACCAGGTTATCCTATCCTATTCCTTGCTAATAGAGAGTCAGGATCTTTTGGCGGGGTTGGCAAGGTTCAACTTTCCTGCACAATCACAGGACTTCCATTTATCCTCCTATCTTTGGGACGGAGTGTTTTCATGAGAGTTTAACACACAACATAATTTATAGCTCACATGTCATCCGTGGCAAAATACACTACAGCGTCCAATTCGAACTTCAGTCAGACGAGAACAGAAAGGGACATAACTGTACTTACTCGCCTCCCGTCTAGTTAACAAGGGTCACCTATTCAATATTACTTGATGAATAGAACATGTTATTATTTTCCTTTCACATAAATTATTTGTGGAATTCGTCACATTATTTTTGTAATTGTTTTGCTAAGCCAAATAAAAATCAACAAGTTTTCTACCTTTATCTTTCTCAGCGTCTCAGGAGGAGAGTTGTTCGATCGCGTGGTCGACGAGGAGTTCGAATTGACAGAAAACGTGGTCACGTTCTTGATGAGGCAAATCTGCGAGGGCGTCAGATTTATGCATGAAAAGAAAGTCCTCCATCTAGATATGAAGGTATTTGATGCCCTTTTATCTATTTATTATCCATGAACCCGTTCCTTTCAAGATTATTTAAACCCCCATAGTCGTTGTCCATGTAGTCTACCTGGGGGTGTTTCACAAAGGTCCTAAGTTGAACTTAAACTCTAAGTTGGACGTATAAACTATGGAAAGCCGTTAGTTTATTTGAAACAATTTCATAAAATTTATTGTAAAATGCATAAAATGTTAATTCAAATCATTGATAATTTCTATAATCAAGGGGATTTCATGTTTTTGATGTCAAATTTATGAAAAGTCTAAAATACTTGCATTTTTGCTTTTGAGTATATATTATTACAAGGCTGCAAATGGCTTTCCATAATTGTTAAGTCCAACTTAGAGTTAAGCTCAACTTATGATCTTTGTGAAACACCCCCCAGGCTCCAACGCAAGTGATTAAAGATATACTTGAGTATTGGTTATTCCCGATATTCCTTTGTGATGATTTCGGTTGGCTTTGAATCCATTTGAAAGTACATTTAATAAAACCTCTTAAATGAGAATTATTCCTTTTCAATTTTTCCCATAGCTGAACAATCTGATTTCAAATTAATGTTTTAATTTATCGCGAGGCATAGCGATTTTGCCGCCATTCTGCCAACAAAAATACAACTATTTATAAATCTTCCACATTATTAGTGTGAACATTTTATTTCACGTTAAATGGATGTTAATACTGTTAAATTCAAATTGATATTCGCTAAGTCATTGCACTTTGTACACAGTTTCCAGTATATAGTTATGAATCTGAACATTTCAATCATACATATATTTATAACGGAAGACAAATTTGGAAAATCAAAAGCTGTTACATGCTTCTATTGGTAATACGAATACAATAGGGTATGTGACAACTTACTTCCAAGAAAGTTTTTGTAGGATGTTGATAATGTTATTAGATCCCTTTGATCAATTATACAGACCTTTTCGCCTTTGGAGGCTCATTTCTATCCACTAAAAGAATGCGTTTTCCTTTCCATTTCTTCTGGTTTTAGCCCGAGAACATTCTCTGTGTAAGGAAGAACAGCAACAAAATCAAAATCATCGACTTCGGTCTTGCTCAGAAATACACCAAGGACTTATGCGTGTCGTGCGGAACACCAGAGTTTCTTGCCCCGGAAGTAGTTTCCTATGACCCAGTGAATTACGGGTCAGACATGTGGAGTGTTGGAGTTATCTGCTACATTTTGTGAGTATCACTATTATCGCATTTCTATTACAATCATAAGTATAAACAATATCACCATCATCATATAATGTTAGTTTTGCACTCTTCTTTTTTTGTGTCTTCTTCTTCTTCTTCTTCTTCTTCTTCTTCTTCTTCTTCTTCTTCTTCTTCTTCTTCTTCTTCTTCTTCTTCTTCTTCTTCTTCTTCTTCTTCTTCTTCTTCTTCTTCTTCTTCTTCTTCTTCTTCTTCTTCTTCTTCTTCTTCTTCTTCTTCTTCTTCTTCTTCTTCTACGACACGGCCGATAGATGAAGACAGTTTCGGACCCTCAAAAAAAAAAGGGGAGGGGGAGAACTGTGAAATGTTCGGGTTACCTCTGACGATGTGAAAGAATATTAACTCTCGTATATACTGCCTTGAAGTTAACTGTTTTGGCAATCAGATTTCTGAAATTCATTCATTCATTCATCTCATATACATAAGACTGATAAAAAAAAAAAAAATGTCTATCTATTTTCGGATTTTAACAAAAATGCAAACGTTCGTATCGGGGCTTTTATTGAAATCGAAACGGCCCCATACGTAGATTTTTGTGTACTGTTTTCTTTTAAGTGTTGACAAACGGGCAAAGATGTGATTTTTATTCTAACAAAATGTATTTAGCCTGCTTCAAGTTTGAAAATTAAAATGAATGGTTATATTTATTCAATTTTATTTATTTTAGGATTAAGGTGAGGTTTTTTGTCAGGTCTTTCAAACGTGACGAAACACAAGGAGAATTCACGCACGCACGCGGAAATTCTGCATAGAGCTCTGTACTTTAAATGCGTGCGTCACAGGTTGTGCCGTAAACGTACGCGTAAAGCCTCAATTTTGGTACAATCTTCCAAAGACCCGATGACGTCATACTGCTCCATGGCCTAACTACGAACTCCCTTATTAGAAGGGCCGAGGCGGATGTACCTATTGTGGAACATATGTGCATTTTCAGCGGCGTGGATTTGTTTTGTTTAGATCGTCATTGTTTTTCAGGTAAAACTGAACAAAATTGAAATGTTGTGTACAAAATGTATGGGGAGTAGTCCACAACTTTGCCAGAGTGCGTTGCCAATTTGAGTCACTTGTAGAAATAAATGGCTCTTTTCAAAAAGCCATAGGTTTTCTTATTTCTTGACCGATTTTGCTCAAATTTCCAGGGACTATTCATCCTATTTAGTGTCTTATAGTGCATACAACAATTTGTCTGGATTTCATTGTCCTTTAAGATTGAGATTTTAGGATCTTAATTTGCTTCAATACTGCATACTTTAACAATATAAAGAGGCGCTCAATAATTATTGTCCATATTTCCTCGCTTAAACTCGTGCAAACTCCGTATTCACAGTAGTAACTACTTAAGTGCGCGAATATGATACGCGAACCAACGCACGGGAATACTATAGTATTGCCGAATATTTGCGTTAACAATAGTTCCTGAACGCCACTGCAAATTAATTTGCTGCACCAAAATCATGCTTGTCGGAACAAACTCAATAATGACATTTAGTTTTTAACTCATTACTCGTTGCAGATTATCTGGTTTCTCACCATTCATGGGAGACAACGAAGGAGAGACAATGAGCAACATCCTTAATATCGAATACGACTTCGAAGACGAGTGCTTCGACGAGATCTCCGACCTCGCCAAAACTTTCATCGAGAACCTACTCGTCGAGGAGGTGAAGTAAGTAGATCTGGTTTATTTTTTTCCAAAGGCGCCCGCTCCTTCAAAAAGTAACTAATTTACTGCACATTTGCTTTAAAAAGATAACCATAAAGTTTGTCAGTGTTGCGAAGAACAGGAAGGAGGGATTTCCAGAGGCGTGGAGCAACTGAAGAGAAGGCACGATCACCATACCTCTGGAATAGTGTGCTTGGGACTTGGAGAAGAAGTCATGATGGCTAAGAAATGCCTAGGTCACAAATGGACCGGGCGCCGCACGATCTTTTTACCTACGACGGATTTTCTACGATTTCGGGGAGTTGGGATAATATAAGTGTACACATCCAATATTTATAAACTGTTTTACCTTAATGACCCAAATTCTCATCAGTGGCTAAACTTGAGCCCGGCCTATGTCAGAGACAAAGACTACCGGTAACCAGTTAAACCATTTAAGACATGCAGACCTATTGTCTTGTTGCTATTCGCCACCGGAGATAGTCTAATTGTATCCTTTCATTATCCAGTCAATCCCTTGAGTTCTGCTTATAGGCATCAGGACAATGGGCTCTTTGAAATTCGGTCATAGTTTAGTCGGTCATCAGCCAAATTGCGTCCTGGATCATCCAGGACATTGTATTGCTGGTGACCGGTTATACTATGACTGGATATGTTTTGTTTATTTGTAAACATTTTAGCATTTCCCCCTCATGTTGCTAAGCCCCACCTCTAAAATAACTCTCCAGAGTGAAATTCACTGGTTACGACATCATCAGTCAATTACTACTTAGTTGCTAATAAGATGAACAATATACACTAAGATGTACCTTCACCCAAGCCGAGCGCCTGCTCACAATAACATCGCACATTTGAATACAATTCCAAGCCACACACTTTTACTTTCAATAGCAGTTGCTTTATCAGGAAAGCTCAACCACCAATGGTACAAGAAAGGCACATACAAGCTATTGTACGGAAACATGCAGTGCTTGCTATAATTGTGAGCATGTTCTTTGGGTAAATTTTCTTTTGTTCATCACATGTTAGCTGACCAGTGATTGACAAATGATGTCACAACCAGTCAATAATTGAATGTCACTCTGGAGAGTTTTGAAGAGGTGGGACTTGAACCAATAATTGCTAAAATGTTTACAAATATCCAAAACATATAGGTTAAACAGTTTACAAATAATTTGATGTGTACACTAATACAGATAAACAGGAGTAAACATACGTGTGGTTTGCGCAGCCACTTTCAGTACTGAGTGGCTGACATGAATGCTACATCCGAACTGGTGATGTGGCGCTGTCCAAGGCTAGGTGCAATACATAATTATATCATCAAAAGGGGATAATAGTTAGATAATAATAACAGTCAAATATTATAAAGATTTATGTTTTTTAAATTATTATAACACAGAGAGAGGCCGTCTGCAGTTGAATGTTTAAGTTCTGAGTGGCTCACAAGAAAGAGCGTCGGTACTGGTGCGGCGCTGTCCAAGGCAAGGTTGAAGAAATATATCATCAAGAGAAGATGGCAGGTCAGTAACATTAATGATAATAATAATAATTTATAACGCTCGTATGTCTCTATGCGCTGTACAAAATTTGAATAGACGAAAGAAAGGTTCAGCATACTATACTATACTATTCAGTACTAGTACCAAACTATGTAAAAGCTAAACTACATTTTAACAGGGCAACAAAGTAACTTCCCATTTTAATGTCTTATGTCGCCAACATTAGTTCCCCTTGTGCTTCACATTATGTTGCAAAATTTATCTTTGAATGATTTTGTAACTTATATTGTATATTTGTGTATTTCATATTGAAATTTGTTAATGAATATATTTATTGCTTTGATTATTCCATTGAGTATTAAATATGGAAATACATTCCCGCCAAATCAAATCAAACATTCAACAATAAAGTTCAGGACTGTGTTTGATCAAAATGAAAACTGTATTTCTTTAGGCGAGATGCTTTATACACAATTTTTAAATAATCTTCTCTATGACACCAATTAAACAATCAAACATGTCAAAATATGCATAAGACATTACAAAAAATGAGGTACAACGCCCAACCACCCTCCCCCCCAAAAAAAAAAAGTCATAATACTAATAACAATAAAACAAATATTTAATTTTTTTGTATGATGATAATAAACAGTAAGACCACGTTACTCCACGTATTGTAGTATTTTGTAAGTACCTTAATCTCTTACGTATATTTTGTTTCTCTCTTACAATTTACAGAAAGCGTTCAACGCCGTCAGAGCAATGATACGCGTAAAACGAATCATCTAAGATCCAAGACAGCTTCCAAGAGTTTTTTAGAGAGTTCGTACGTCGTGAGAGTTCCTTTAATAGTGGTTGTGCTGTTTACCTCTTCCAACTAATGACATGAAAAAGCAATTGAAGCGACCTACCCCGGGCACATCAGCGGGAGATGTTCGTATCGTCCTCGGAATGGAAATGGAGTCAGTTCCGCCCAACATCATGGGGACTACGCGTTACCCTCCTTGGACTTCCAAGGCATTTTGTCGAACAGCCACGTTAGAGACTTGTTAACAACGGAGTATTAGCCCCAGCTCCGCAGATGCTTTGTCTCGAGAGTTTATCTAAACGATGTAATTTTTGGGGGCCGAAAAAACAAGCAACAGAAATAATTTTAAAAAACAGTAGAATTACACTATCGGCGATCGCTGAGACAACAATAACTTTCTTATTTAACGATTTAACGCTTGCCAATCTAAATGTGAGCTATGCATACACGAACTTGAGTCCATTTTTTACAATAATTCAACGAGTTCTGATGAAAACAACAACAGACTTTAGCGTCTTTTAGTGTATTTTAGAAAATAATCAAATAGCAAGTTCAAATTTTACAGAGCAAAATACATTATGAGTAAACGTTTGAATGAAGTATCCAAGTAACTTTTACCCTTTTCAATCACACGAACTGTATCTTTTGCATCTCGCTTTGAGTTCACGTATTACATACAAAATGATCGAAATATTTTCCCGCAATTATCATTATATATCTTCCTGGAAGTATCAAAGTGATTAAGCTTGCTTTCATACTACAAAGCCTCATATTAAAGTTATGTGATGTGCTAGACTTTTTTTCACAAGCCTTATTTGTATTATTCGGGACGTGTAATTCAGCGCGTAGATACAATGTACGTTACTTTTCGTGAACATTATTAATATTCTTTGCTAATGTCGTAACAATCTATAATGAGTTTGATGCAGAGAGATTGTGCACTGGCCCTCACACAATAAGTCGGACTGAAGTTAACTCGACTTTGATTTATTGATTGAAAGTGACACTGAATCATTGCCAGAATGAGCGAAACACGTAGGTTTGATGCCTTATTTGAGTGACAAATAGTTATATATGTCGTGAGAATCTATTTGTGATGCCCTTTAAGCCGTGTAGTGTCTGGCAAACTCTTCGTTTCTAGGCGGGACAAATATTTGGTTGAAAATACTTCAGAAACGCTTTTGTTTATCTTTGATTATACATGTATATATAAGCATTTTTTTGTGACCATCCTCTAGACAGTAATGAAGTTAACTCGACTTTGATGTATTGATTAAAGAATACGTCAATAATAGTATTTTACATTTTTATTTACATCATTAATTTATGTAATATTATACAGTGTTAGTCAAAGAAACACTTACATAGGAATTTGAGAAAAATTGAAAGACTAAAAGTTTAATGTATTGGATAAAAGTTATTTATAATGCATACTGTAAAACAATTTGGTATTTCTTGGAGGTTTGAACACTCGTTGTTCTCTTTTGGAATATATTATATCATGACACTAAAATAATGAGTAATATATAATTATTATCGCATTTTGAAAATGGCAGAATCAATAAAACTTTATTTACTTTAATGGTTAATTTTTAAATTAATTTTGGATTATCGGCATAATTAATATCCAGAATATCGTTATAAATACAAAACACGTTATCATTGTGAATGTGGTAGTTTCCAACACGATAATCTATATTTATACTATCCTAGTAATATCGAACATATTATGTTAAGGTTCGTATTGATCACAGACGTCTATCGACATTCCATGTTATATTTCACGAACGATTCTCAATATTCTATTTCATCTTAATAATCGATACTAATAGCTTGAGGGGCATCACATTTAGATCAACACATGTTCGTGTACTTTTCCCTTTTTAACATTGTAATCGTGACATTTATTATATTTTTTGTTTCTACACCGTGTACAATCTGGTAACAGTGAGTTATGAGTTGCTGTTACATTTTGAGGCGCGATAGTAGCGCCTTACTTTCCAATGTACTATTGTATTTTTCTTTCATACTCTGTGATGTTATTTAATATTTATGTGACAGTTTTGAGATCAATAAGGAACAAAGTGATAATTTGTATGTGTATTGTGGTTTGTAGAAAAAAAAAACATGAGTCTTCCATACTCTTGGTGTGAATATAATACAACAGATAAAACGTGACCGGTTCAAGAAATGGTTACCGAGGTTTTACTATTTGGGAGGAACTGGTTATTAAAGGGATCTAGTAACATTGTCCAAATCCTCAAAATCCAATAGGAATCCTAGCGGTTACTTCATACCTTGTTGTAAACGTATTAACAATAGAAGCATGGGACAGGTTTCGTTTTTTTTGTTAAAAAGATATTAACGATTGAAGTGTTTAGATGTTAAACTATCCACTGGATAGTCGTAATCGGTCTACAAAGTCAGTGCAATGAGTTAGTGAATACATTGCATTTGTATTCATTACTTGGCCACATAATGTCCATTTCACTTAAAATGTTCACACATTACCCAGTGGACATATCCGATTACAACAATACAGTATAGCCTACATTTCATCAACCATTCATCACTTTTTGCACATAAATTAAAACAAAGTTACTAGATCCCTTTAATAGAATACAGGAAATAATAGAGTTTAATGATTTTGCAATATTTCTTCACCGTGTAAATCAAGTACTCATTACATAAATTATAAAAAGAAAAAAAATAGAAAAATTATAAGAAAAACTAAAAAAACAAAAAAGCAACGTGTCGCACATAGTCTGACTAGTCTTAATTTCCCAGACCCGCACTGTCGCACTGGCAATATCGACTGCCGTATAGAGGAATGTGTTACATTGAAATGAATGCAGAGAGTATTGATTGGAATACTCTAGGGGTTTTTTTTCCTTTTTTTTTTGTCTTGATAGATACATTTATTAGAGCCTTATTCCAACAGGGCATAATTATAATAATTATGTGACATAATACATGTATAGGAGGTGAGTGGCGAATAAAGCCATGAGTAACTACTATAGGCGGTATTTTAAATTCTTCTCTACTTGTATCGGTCTTTGGGTATGCTGTGTTTCATATAACTCTTTTTTTTTTCTTGAAAAAAAAATAATTGCGAACACTTTCTGTTTATTTCTATTCTTTACAACAGTTGAAATGCGGAATTTACGGTTAAAGAGAATGTATTTGAATGTGGACCACATAACATGTAAAATAACCTTAAATTCATTTGTCAAATTACCGAGGATTGGCTTGTAATAAGTTTATATCGGGTGTTCAAAATTGGCCCAGTTGTTATAACTTTAATAATGTTTCAATTAAAAAAAAACGATTTCTTCATACGCTTTGTAAGAAAGATAAAGACGAACATTTATGATCCAAAGTATAGTTATATTGTATAAACTTCTTTCTTTTTTACTCCAGGAAACGGGGGTTATCTTTTTATTTATCAAACTTACCGGATATATATCTTTTAGGTAAATCGTGCATTAGGGTTTAATTAATACCATGTTGCGCTTGTTGTGTGCAGTTATCAAAACAAGAAGACGCCGCCAACGGTGGTTTATAGACCCGACTCAGGCCTCTCCTTATGGCAGTTGTATAGTCATCTTTATACTTGTATACATTCAATATGTGCCTATTTATTAGATAGATATGTAATTTTGAAAATACTGTGTATATTTTATCAAGTTTGGAATAAATGTCTTTGATGGACATTTTATAACGACAACCGTTCGCTTTCTGTTCGTCTTGAATTAGAAACACAATTGTACATTGTATATTAATCTTCAATTAAATGAACAATTAGCAAAGAAAATAAGATTTAATGTAGAATCGGGTAGAAATATACACCCAAGACAGAGTGTTAACCTATTTTAGGGAAATAATATACAAAAATACAATCTGACACAGATTTTGCTTGTACGTGGCAAGAGGTGTAAATTCGCACTAAACATTTCATTCAGTTTATATTCAGGAGCAATATATCTGGAAATTTAGGGTCAAGCACAAGATTATTCGATGCAGCTATTGAACAGCTTTTTTATTAATTTATTAATGTTCTGTTTTGAAATAGTTTACCATGTCCTGGGTTGTTCCTCTGAGGCATCCTGACATGTTTTAATTGTAGAGAAGCTAGAATTAAAAAAGAATAATTCTATATAGAAAATAAAATGTAAATCAGATACGAAAACGCTGGCTGTTTTGATTATATCAGTTTTACTGTGTATTAGAATATACAGATTATATTCAATGGAAACGATAATCATTTACAAGTCTGCGTCATTATTCATCAAGAGACTGATTTTAGCACATTTAATGGGGTATAGTAACTTACTTATAGTAACTTATAGTAACAAACGGTCGATACAATTTGTATTTATGTAATATGATACGCCTACTGTGTGATGTGTGAAAATGCCATGTTAAATCAATGACACATGACTAGGTATATGAGCGGCATTGTAGAGCGATATTTGCTAACTTATTGCCATAACCGTGTACACAGTTTAAACGCTCCTTGAGAGACTTTCAAATAAAACAATTAGTTATTATCTTTATAACGAAACAGAAATTCGAAAAGGTGAAACCGGTGCCATGCTCGTATATTAGTATTATAAATAATACATCGCTGTATTCATACAAAAAATAACAAAGAATGCAAGAATCCTTAGGGTTCTAAGTAAGTTTTGTCGATTTTTAAAATGTTACTAGATCCCTTATTTAATGCAATGCAAAACAAAATCAGTGACATTGCTAGAGGCCTAGGCCCATTATCTGAAAAACACACCAGCTTTAGCTCCATTTTAAGTAAATTGTAGTATGATATGGCAATAAGTATGCAGAAAATTTCCTTTTAGTAGCCAAATATTTCCACTTAGTATAGGTAATATATGCTCACCCAGATAACGATATAGTGAGTTACTAAGAAAAATATCGTGTTGCTTTCTCCCGGTACTTACTTAGACCTATATCACCCAAGATAGACAAAGGATCCAAATAACAATAGGCCCAGGAGCACGCCCTCTCTCCATGTGGACGGTGTGAGCGTACAGACTGTCCGACGGATAGAGTGTCCGAGCTGCCATTCTATTCGCTGTATGTATAGAGACATTAGTTGGCACGAAATACTATACACACATACGCACTTTTTATAGACCTGTATTTTGCATGTGCACTCACACCCACAAAACGTGGGTGATTGTCTATCATGTGTGTTGTGGGTGTGTGTTTGTGTTTGTGTGTTTAGGTGTATGTGCACATGCACATTATTATAGGCCTAGAGAAAGTGCGTAACTTTGTGTGTATCGTAATGCATGCCAAGTAATGGCTCTGTATAATAACCAAATGGCAGCTCGGACACTCTATCCCTCGGACAGTCTTTACGCTCACAGCGGTACGGATTCCTCCGCATTGTCCCGTCCCGTGTAGCCTATCCGATATGCGTCGGGCTTTCTAGCAAGTACTAATCGCGTTATGTGGACGGAACAACCGGGATGCCCGAATCGCGCTCGGGTCCGGGCTCGCCGGTTGTTCGGACTCGCCGGTTGTCCGTCTCCATAACGCGATTAGTACTTGCCAAAAAGCCCGACGCCTATCGGATAGGCTACGTCCCGTGTGAAGGTTCGAATAAATAACTTATTTTAAGGTCACGCCCCCCAAATCTCCCTCCCCTGCCCCTTGTACAAATCATGCCTCATAATTGGCTTTTCTTTGTTTTGTAACCTGGCTACGTCACTCATTTAAAGGGGACCACCAGGCAAAGGACAACACATTATTATATGTTTTGGTACCGTTTTGTGATATAAAATAGATGCCCAACATTTTGCAAAGGGTTGTGTAATTCATAAACAAAGCAATTAATTTCCACCACTTACGGAACCACGGCTATCTCGTGGTTCCACACGGGCCAGGCATTTGCGAGTGCGCCAATGCAATTCACGCGTACGTCAATAGAATCCCGGATGATTCGTTCGCTCTGCATAGAGCGCCGCTGGCTCTGCTCGCATAATAGTCTGCGCATTCAGACCGCATGGCCGCATGGCTGAGAATGGTGATGCGTTTTCCAATTATATATTTTTTCTGAAAACATATTTTTGTGAACTTATTGAAGGAATGGAATACTAAAGATGTTACCTTTCTATAAACAGATTATTATTTGTGGGTGGTGGTACCCTTTAAATACAAAACAAAGAAATCATGGCTTTATCTACACACACACACACACTTCTTTTTTAAAAGTGATTTTTATTCCTCCAAATTATATACATATAACATTTACAATTGAATATACATAAACAAAATATGTCCATCTTTTAATAGAACACACACACACACACACACACACACGCACACACACACACACACACGCGCGCACGCACGCACGCACGCACGCACACACGCATACTAGTCCAGCGGCATAGCCCCCTGTATTAGCCGAATTGTTCACTTTTCTCTAAAAGCATGAAATTTGGCACACATGTAGATTTATGTATTTTAAGCAAATTTGGATATTGAGCCCTCGGGAATTTTGCCCAGGAGAGCCGTGGAAAATGGCCGCCATTGAGTATTGAATTGATAGAGGGTTATGCATCATTATTCATACTATTCTTCCTAAACAAGTCTATTCAAGTGCTAATAACATTAGACCATAATACAAGAATATAATTTAGTCCAAATCAATCAATATGGCGGCCATTTTTTTCAAAATGGCCGCCATTAAGTATTGGAATAATACAATTTTGTTGAATATTTGCGTTATTATTGTTCTGATTCTTTCTTAACTAGTCTATTCAATGTTCAAAACATTGGGTGAGCAGCCTAGTATAAAGAAAAATATTAATTTGTAAAAAACAATACACATGGCGGCCATTTTGAATAAAAAATGGCGCCCAGTATGATTAACAATACATAGAGTTTGTGTAGATACATGCGTATTTATTAAATGTATCACGTATTTGGCTTGCTAAGAATGATTGGAAATTGGTTGGGATATAATGTGTCATTCTGTACACAACTATTATAACACCATTATCACAAAATGGCCGCCATTCATTATCAGTATCATAGGGGTACAACTGCACGGACACGACAGTGATCAATATTTGCCCTGCGACTTAACTAATTCATCACTTACTATTTGATTTCCTCTCGTTGCCACATGATTCAATCAACATTCACCTTCACAGAGACACAGTCCAGTGCAGGGCTGATTCGCTTTCTTGCACTTGCAGCGTTTCTTACACCCTTTCTTGCATCCACAAGATACCAGTTCATTGCAGGATTTTGCTGGGGTTCGAAGGATCCATTGGCATTGTCCGTCATAATCTAGCCCCAGTCTGATGGTGAAGGCATGTCAGGTCGTGGATTCATGGCTTGTCCCCAAATGTGGCCACCTTGGAAGACTGCACGTCGCACATGCTGCTCTAATTTGATGCTTGTTCGGGTGGGATGCGTTGAACTGAGCTCTTCTACGGGAAAAGCTTCCTTCGCGCTCTGTTGACATCTGTAGCAGTACTTGTCCTGTCGTAGAGCAAGATAACAAACCTCTCAACCACAGAGAAAGATGATGCAGGGATACTTGCAGGGCTATCTGTCAGGGTAATAAGGGCATCAGTGAGCTCTGGCAGAGCATTCCAGGTTGCCCATGCAGACTTCTTTCCATGCCCAACAAAAGCTGATACGGTATCACAACCTGTTAAGGCATGAAAGATAGGCAGAGCGTGTGCCTTCTCCGGTCCCAGTGATGCAGACATTTCATGGGCTGGCAGATAGCGGAGGGCATTTCCTGTACCAAAGGCTATACAAAGTGCATCCCTATCTAGCAAGCTTCGAGCTACCATCACAGCCAACACAACAACATCGGTATCCACAGTCCGGATAAGTAATTTGTGATGACCATGTTGGGCAGCATGAGCCATATGTACCACCATACGAGTATCGGCCTCTTCGTGACTACAAGGGGCAAGCATGTTCATGTCATTCTGTTGTGGGACACCCAGCACCTCTTCACCATCAGTGACGAGAGTTCTTTGCTCTCTTCGTGAAAGGACTTCACAAGCAGGTTGTCGTCCACACGCAAAAAGCTCTGCCAGTTTCATGGAATTGTTGCCGACCCAACAACTCGCCGTCGCACACCTTTTCCACGTTTTTCCCGGGTCAAGGATTTCAGTGAATCGGCTCTGTATCTGTCCCACACAAGATCAAGGCGACGATCATGTTGAAAGTGCCGCACAATGTATGGGATGAAGATCTGCAGTGCATATTCCTCGAAAGTCTTTGATGTTCCAGGCTTCAACATCTGAGTGATTGTAGCCCCATCAAGGATAACAGCCGTGGCAGGAGGAGGCTCTGGAATTGGGCTTTAGTGGAATCATTTAGGCACAACAACAAGTCACGTTTGGTTCCTGTGTGAAGTTTCCCTGAATCAGACAATGCAGGTGGGCTTGCTTGATTCATGCCTGAACAATTCTTCCAGATTTCCATCACGGGTTTGACAACTGATGTAGAGTCGAGAGAAGAGCTCCGCCTCTTTTTTTAGTGACGTTACTTGTAGCTTTCCCTTTGCTGTCTGGCGTGGAACAGTATTGAACAGGTGTAGTTTGTTGCGATGGATAGCATCATCAATCCCTTTAGTTTGTTGCAGGATACAGTTATTAACATAGGTGTCAAACTGCTGCTTGCCGATTTGTTTAGCAGTACACACAGTTCTGTCACTGGAACTGACCATTCTTGTGTATGTCCGATCACTCCGTGAAGCAGACTTCAAGATGTATCTGGATGCCCTGTCTCCACAACGGCAGGGTTGGATATTTCCTTGGTGTCAAGGACTAGAAGGTCCTGGCTATCCTCCTTAAAGGGGTTTCCTAGATCTTCAAAGGCAGCAATTAGTGCCTGAACATCTTTGGCGAATGATTTCTGCAGGCTTGCTGTCTGCTCATGATGGGAAATCTCATTGTGGTAGTGCTGATGCATGCTTGTATCCTCAAATTCAATAACTGCTCTTGCAACCTCTAGACCGTACAGAGCATTAGGATCATCTGTCAGGCCTACAGCTCCTCCATCACCTTTGATGATAGCATTGTTTTGTTCATGCGCTTGGTCGATTGGGATGGCAGAGAACACCCTCTTTGTTTTCTTGGCAGTGAAGTTGCCTGCGCTGAATTCACTGTAGAGATCTGGATGTTTACTTGGCAGTTCCATCATGTCACGGATATGAACCGGTATCCATCGAGCATAGTGTGTGTGGTCTAGTGCAAAGAACCAGGGAGTCAGTTCTGTCAGGGCATCCAGATACATCTTGAGGTCTGCTTCACGGAGTGATCGGACATACACAAGAATTGTCAGTTCCAGTGACAGAACTGTTGCCCAAAACTGGAAATGTGGATAATCATTTTCTCTCAAGTTGCACCAGGATTCAAAGTCCACATGCGGGCGGTCACTGTCAGCATTTGTGCGGCTGTATTGAGCATAGGCGCGTTGTTGCAGTATGTACAAGTTGGCGGCAGTGAATTGGTGTGCTCTGCTTGTGCGAGTGACATGTGCTGCACGCACGAAGGAAGGAATCCGCAGTTCCTGCAGTAGCTATCTCAGCCTGGACGAGAGCCTGGACCCAACCACATCCATTAAGCCAGTTACCAAGGGTTTTAGGAGCTGCCATTTCTACATGTAGGCCACCAAACATGACAAACAGCTTGTCCTCTCCGTATTGGTCTGGCCACTTCCATTGTATTTGCTTTGCCAGAGCAAACAATGGTTGGTCGAAGGTCACTACTGGAGTCTGTCCTGGGTTGAGATGCACCACAGCTTGGTTTACTACATTCATGGAATGCCTTATCATAGCAATAGTATGGGCACTTTCCTGGAAGAGAGGCAGCAATGCAGTAGGTGTGATTGTATCATGCCAACTGGTTCCTGTTGTTTGGCATGATATGCTGCCCATGAAACTTCTACAGCAACGTTGGCAGATTCTGGTAACTCTTCAACAGTGCTCATGGTGTGCTCTAACCACTGGTACTCCTGTCGTTTGTACTTGTCAGAGTTGACGTTTTTTGATAGAGGCAAGAGAGATTGATGGAATCGTGGAACCTTTGATGCTTGCGTCAACAGGTGGGACTTCAGTGTAGAAAAGGGGCAACTTGTCAACTGTTTTGGAACCTGCTTGAGCTTTCATTGTGACAATATTTCGATCTACCCCATCGTCAGAGCATGTGGGATGTTGCAGAAGTGAGATTCCTGTTCCGTGGAATGAATCCTTTGATGTGGTGGCACTTGGGTTGTGATCTATATTGTCTACAGCGGCGGTAGTGAACACCTTTCCACGCAGAGTAGGGGGGCAGACTACTTGCTCCATCTTATATACAGTTGGCAGACACTATTTCCCATCTGTTCAGACAGACGTAGAATCCTGTCATAGGAAATGCTGATTCCAAGGTTGAAGAGTTTATCTACCAGTCCTCTCTTGCGTGTTTCAGCATGCAACAACAGTCCGACATACATTGGCAGTGGAGTTTCCTGTGTGATGCCATGTCTGACAGAAGATGCACTAGTACTGTCCTTTTCTTCCCTACATTTCCGTCGATGCTTCACACTGTTGAACTTGAGCAGCTGAGAAACGGAGAGTACTGCCTGCGTTGAAGGACCATTGTTGTGGATACCAGGGCCTTCTATCACCATGCTGACTAGTGCAAGTAGTGTGCTTGGTACAGATCTTTCTTGACAGCAGTCTGTAAAGCGACAAGAAAAGGGTTGTGCGTCCTCAAACATTTCCCGGCGCACAATCTGTGCAGCCCGAGCAAGATGAATGGCATTGCTGTCGCTGTCCTGCTAACATGATTTGTCTAATGCATCACCCATGTCTTCAGTAAACACCAACAAAATATCACGTCCACGACTCTGTGCTGTGAGACCTGGTATCTTGAACAACAGACGTTCTTTCAACCTGGTACTGTTCACTCGGTTTTCCAGGGCAACTCCATAGTGCTCCATTCTTGACTTGTAACGATTTACTAAATCTGCGAGTTTGAAGACTGGGGCAATGTGATCACTCAGATGACTTTCTTCAATGTACAGTACAAGTTCTGCAAGGACAATGCCAGATATCATGCATCCATGCTTATCTTCATTATCCGCACCCTTCTTGGACATTTGTGCACAGTAATTAGAGATCCAGTAAGCACTTTTTGTGATACCTAGCCTCCTGAGCCATACACAAACCTTATACTGTTAATCATAATTGGCGCCATTTTTATTCAAAATGGCCGCCATTTGTATTGTTTTGTTTACATATTGACACAATGTTTTATACTAGGCTGCTCACCCAATGTTTTGAATATTGAATGGACTATAGTTATGAACAAATCAGAACAATAATAGCGCAAATATTCAACAAAATTGTATTATTCCAATACTTAACGGCGGCCATTTTGAAAAAAATGGCCGCCATATTGATTGATTTGGAATAAATTATATTCTTGTATTATGGTTTAATGTTTTTAACACTTGAATAAACATGTTTAAGAAGAATAGGATGAATAATAATGCATATATTAACATAACCCTCTATCACTTCTATAGTCAATGGCGGCCATTTTGAAAAATGGCGGCCATGGCCTTCCTGGGCAAAATCTCAGAGGGCTCAATATCCAAATTTGCTTAGAATATATTTATCTACATGTGTGCCAAATTTCATGCTTTTAGAGAAAAGTGAACAATTGTTCAGCTATGCCGCTGGACTATACATGATCCGATACCCGACTAACTTATCAGCTTACTTTGTCCACGGTTAATATTCTCCACTAGATTTAATGCAAGATGAATTGGAACAACCTGTTCCACGTTTCTTCTTGTAATACGATTACAATGAGGTATGCGAGAACTGCTAGAGTTCTTGATAAGTTTTGTGGATTTTGATAATGTTACTAGATCCCATGAAATAATCTTGACATATTTGCTATTGCTGGAATTGCCCCATATTTGAACACAATTAATCAAATGTGGCAAGATGATTATATGACATCATTAATACCCCTTTTAAAGAAAGAAAATTTGTATGAAGTATGCCAATAGTATTTGAAAGTTTACTGCATATTATGACACCAGAGTTTTCGTGTCATGTAAGCTTGTCATCCAGTGTTACTCCTTGATTTAACTGGAGAGGTTCGTTTTGGTATAACTTCTTTTATTTGAGGCTCAACGTTTTTACTTGGAATTTATTTATTTACAAATATTGATTGTCGTTTACTTTAAACAAACCTTTTATTTTATCGGTTTCAAAATTTTAAATCTATTGGAGAATATCAATATTGCTATACACCGTGTCCCAGAAAAAACGAAACCGGGTTTCATGGCAGAAATTTTCTGTCATAATGAATAATTTAATTGATGATATATATATGCCTAGAAAGCTCTGTGTCTCTTCTTTCATTTGATGTGCAACTTATGGCACATACTTCAAGCATGACTGAATTAGAACAATGGAAAGTCGTGTTACCAATATTCAATTTGCACGCATAAATTTGAAGTTTGGGTGAGTTTTAAGAGTTGTAAACGTACTTATTTTTAAAAAGGACAAACACCACATCAAAGTTCATATTTTTATCTTTTACATGACACCTCATGCTCAAAAAATAAATGATTTATGCCAGAGAACGAGCACAATGAAAACATGCCTGATTTCTGCCCGAATGAGTCAAAGTTGAGTAAGAAGTCGCTCAGCTTTCCTGACATAGCAGCTGACAATGGACTTTGATGCATGAGTGAATTTACACAAACATGGAGATCAGGAAACAGGCTAGATCAGTAAATGTTACTCATTTGGGCTGGAATCAAGCATGTTTTCATTGTATTCGTTCTCTGGCATATATAATTTATTTGTTAATCATGAGGTGTCATATAAAAGATAAAATTATGAATTTTCATGCGGTGTCTGTCCTTTTTCAAAATAAGTACGTTTACTACTCTTAAAACTCTCCCCAAAACCTCACCCAAACTTGCAATTTCTGCGCGCAAATTGAATTTTGGTAACACCACTTTCTATCGTCCTAATTCAGTCATGCGTGAATTATGTGCCATAAGTTTTATATCAAATGAAAGAAGAGACACATAGCTTTTCAGACATATATATATCATGAAGGAAATTATTCATTATAACATAAAATTTCTGCCATGAAACCCGGTTTCGTTTTTTCTGGGACACGGTGTATATGTATATGTCCAAAAAGACCAGGTTGATGCGATTGCTCTGGATTTTTCGAAAGCTTTCGACCGTGTCCCCCATGAGCGCCTCTTAATCAAACTCAGACACTACGGCATCCGAGGCGAACTACAGCAATGGATCAGATCATTCCTCACAGCTCGATCCCAGCGGGTGGTTGTAGATGGACAAGCATCTGACACGATCCATGTGTCATCTGGTGTTCCCCAAGGAACGGTACTGGGCCCCCTCTTGTTCATCACATTCATAAATGACATCTCCCATGGTATCACGTCCAAGCTAAGGCTGTTTGCAGATGACTGTCTCATACCGTAAAAGTTTGACTAGAGGCGCTACTTTTTCTGGAGTAATCAATAGCGCCATCAAACATCCAACATGATCCAGTATAATGAATATGTATCTAGCCTTTTGTCAACGATCTTCGAGCCGGTCTAAATGAATATTCATGATAGCATTATCACGCAAAGTTAGAAAAGATGAACGTTACTAAGGGTTGAAATCCAATCACGCAAGCAGAAGTAGCTCTTGGGTCGGTGGTTAGTGCAAATCAATGTAAGGTAAACTTGCATCACGGTATGTAAAGCCGTAGGTTCAAGACGCACTGATAAGTGATTTTTAATATTTTTTTCATAGGAAATTATGTTTTAACAGATGCCAGCGTTTTGTGAAAATGAATTGGAATTATAATGATAATTTTTGTGTTAAATACACAATTGTTACATTTAGGTGAAATCCTGACATTCTGCTAGTATTTAGCTTTATATATTAGTGGATGCATGAAGGGGGAGGGGGTAGGGTAATTTTAAAATTGATTCATCACCTTGTTCCAGCCAACTCTTCATGAAGCACACACTATATTTTACTCTGTTCCGTCCAAGAATTAATAACAACTTATTAATAACTTAGCCCCGGCCCGCCCCACCCCCAGTACACACCTATTAGTATGCATACAGCACACGCACGCTATGACTACGATTATGTTCATTATGCATGTCAGATTCGAACTTGAGATGTCGTGTCATGCATTCTTTGATTGTATGCTGTTATATTGCTGCAAGCTGTAACTTGGAACCTGTGGCCGAGAGTACGATCATGACCCAGGACCAGCCCTAGTTCCACTGATCTCTAGATAAGCTTTACGGTTGAATGAGTAAGGGCGGTATGTGTGCTCCACAATGACTGCTCTGCTACGTTCTGTTGATTTTAATGTAATTCTAGCATATTGACATCGATGAGTAAGAGCCAATTATGCTATAAATACCATGGTAAATGGTCGCTGGTCCGTAATCGGGCCCCTGCTCCAAGCTGTGTTAGTCAATATGTTTGTATCTCTATAGTTGAGATGAAACTCGATAGTTTATGCAAATATATATGTTGTAGCTATTCATTTGAAATAGTGTGAATAGTATTGATGGTGGTGCATCATGAATAAACGTTGTAATTTCTATCTGAAACAGGGCCCTCTTGTAAAGCAGGCCTTTGTGGCACTGAATGGGGCTACCCTGTGTTTTTTTTTAAAGAAGACTGAATAAAATAAATAAATGAATTCCTTTTCAGAACAGATAATGCGGAGAGCACAATGAGGATACCGATATATGACGACATCTGTGATAACCTCGATCGGTTAATCGACTGTAAATCAACGGCATAATATGCCATTACAAAATGGACTATCATGCAGAGAGCGATATAATGCATAATTACGTAATATTCAAGCAGATCGACTGCTTGTACGAGGTTTATCTGCTTCAGTGTGCATCGTAAGATATGATAACAAAAGAATGACATGGAAACCAGACAGGTGATCGTAATGAATAGAAATTCAACCGAAAAGAGGAAACTAGTTAAAGACAAATTACATTATTAGATGAACATAATGCTTAAATATAGAGCGATTTTGTAATACATATTTGTAGATGCTTCTATGGAATGATTTGTGAAAATACTGTAACATGTTAATATAAAACACATTCCCTTATTCAAACATATCAGGAACCAATGGCTATGAGGCAGACTGCATAATGTACATTATACAGACTCGATAGCTACATTGCTATTTAATTTGATTGAATTGTTTTGAATTGTCATCTACTAGCATTCATGGGATCTGGCTTTAAGGTGCGTCTTTTCTTAAATTAATTCGAATACAATACGTAATCCTCATTGATTGACTGGACGAGATGTTCAGTGAAATATTTTGGAGGGGTCGAAGGGGGTGGATGATGGGTAGCTTGAGAGACATTAATAAATGGACCAAGGGTTTATAAAATGCATAACAAATATTATTTAAAAAACACACTATAAACGAATGTATCGTAAACCACAAAATGAGTATACGGACATATATAAAGACATTTAGTTTTAAGGTTATTAATCCCCCTCCCATGCATCCCACCCCATCCCTAATCCCCGACTTCAAGCCGGTAATTCAGAAAAGCTCAGGACTGCACGAGACTTTCAAAAAGATGTTTAACCTTCATTGGGTAATATCACACACGTTAAATAAACAGCAACAACATGAAGTGGTGTACCCAGGTTTTTTTTTTTTTAGCCGGGGGGGGGGGGGGGGGTTGGCCAGGACAAATATTTGTCAGCAGGGGGGAGGGGTAGGGGGGGGGGGGGGGGAGGGTAGTAGAATATTTTTGAAGCCGACATCACCCAACATTTAAAAACGGCCATAAAAGGGGTGGGGGTTGAACCCCCACCCCCCTCCCCCCCCCCCCCCCGGGTACTCCTATGTATTCATGAACTATTTCATCCCAACTGCAGGATATACAAACATATTAACAAATGGGCGTAGATATGTCATTGATACCCCCCCCCCCCCCCCCCCCATACATTAGTATCTACGCCCGCCTGCATGTTTGGTTTCCATGTGATTCTTTTCTTATCATATCTTACGACGCACACCGGTTTCCAAGTTACAACGTGCCCCCCCCCCCCCCCCCCCCCTTTACCACTATTTAGTGGCCTTGAGGAAACAACTGAACAAGTGGTCTCGGTCTCGGCCTCTAACATTTTTGGCGACGGACATGCACGCCCCCCCCCCCCCCCTCCCCCCATGGGCGTCGATACTTACGTAATACCCATTCATCAGGGGAGGATGGACGAATAGATCATCCCCTGATGAATGGGTATCAATGACAGATCGACGCCCGTGGCCCCCCATCCCGCGCACACGACTTGTGTGTGTGTGTGTGTGTGTGTGTGTGTGTGTGTGTGTGTGTGTGTGTGTGTGTATGTGTGTGTGCGTGTATGTGTGTGTGTGTGTGTGTGCGTGCGCGTGTGCGTGTGCGTGTGCGTGTACGTATGAATGTGCGTGTGTGTGTGGGCAGGGAATGCCATGACTTCTTAATAACTGTGTATCTGACAAACAGTTGATGATTTTCCTTCCTATTCCTATGCATAAAACGGTGGCATAATTTGTTAAAACAAAATTCGTATGAAATTGAAGAATAAAAAAATTAATTTATCCAATGCGAGTTGAACCTACGGCTTTACATACCACCATGCCTAGAATGATTTGCACCAACCACCGACCCAAGAGCTACTTCTGCTTGCTTGGTGGGTTTTTTACCCTAAGTAACGTTTACCTCTTCTCAATTTTACATGATTATGCTATCATGAATATTCATTAAGACCTGCTCGAAGATCGTTGACAAAGGGCTAGATACATATTCATTATACTAGATCCTTGTGGACGGGGCTGGGGCTGTTGATAATACTGTGAGAAAGTAGCGCCTCTAGTCAAACTTTTACGGTATACAATCCTATTCATGACATCTCGGACCACCATGCGCTTCAGCGGGACCTTGACCGCCTTCATCAATGGTCTCTTACCTGGCAGATGAAATTCAACACAGAGAAATGTCATCTTCTACGGTTCTCACTCCGTCGAAACAACATTGAAGGCAATTACCTACTGGGCAATACTCAACTTACAGCAGTTCAAAACTACAAATACCTGGGTCTTACCTTTTCTCACAACCTATCCTGGCAAAAACACATTGATGGAATTGCATCGAAATCCAACCAAATACCTTGACCTTGACCTTGACCGCCTTTATCAACGGTCTCTTACCTGGCAGATGAAATTCAACACAGAGAAATGTCATCTTCTACGGTTCTCACTCCGTCGAAACAACATTGAAGGCAATTACCTACTGGGCAATACTCAACTTACAGCAGTTCAAAACTACAAATACATGGGTCTTACCTTTTCTCACAACCTATCCTGGCAAAAACACATTGATGGAATTGAATCGAAATCCAACCAAATGCTCGGGCTTATCAATAGGAATCTACGACGCTCTTCCCAGAAGATCCGACAACAAGCCTTCTTCTCCCTAGTCAGACCCGCTTGGAATATTGTGCAACCGTCTGGAATCAATCTACAAAGAAGAGCATCTCAAAGATTGAAGCTGTACAGAGGCGAGCAGCAAGATTCGTTCTTCAACAATTCCGCCATTCTGAGAGTGTGTCTGCTATGATTCAACAACTTCAATGGACTACACTGGAAAGACGCAGACACATCTCCTGCCTTAGCCTCCTCTACAAAATTCAGAATGGCATGGTAGCAATTACACCTGACCAACTACTCACACCAATGGCCCCAAGCATCACCAGACAATACCACCCAAATAAGCTCAAGCATATACCTACTCGAACTCAGCTTTACCAGAACTCCTACTTCCCACGAACTGTCACAGCATGGAATGCGCTCCCCAATAATGTCTTGGCTTCTACATCATTAGTAGCCTTTGCGGGAGCAGTTGCCTCAATCGGCAATTAACGGGACACCTCACCGGTTCCCCTCGACTCTACGTCCTGACTGATGGACCCTGTCGAGTACCCAAGTAGAAGTAGAAGTATGGGACATAAATATACTGGTGTCATCTGCAAACAAAATCAATTGCACTCAGAAACATTAACAATGATCATAAAATAATATATATACACTATAAACTATAACGGACCAAGGATTGAACCTTGCGTTACACATTTTGGGTATACAAACTGAGATTAACTAATCAGTTCGATGCTACGTTTACACCATGTCCCCGGCGGCCACGGCAGCCCCGTTTCAGGCCACCGTGGACAAAACGGGATGGACGTGAGACAACGCGGGGGGACGGAATGGGCAAACGTGACTGCCGTGTATGCCGGGCCAGATTTTTAAACTGTCAACTATTTGCCACGGCAACCTAGCAGGCCGTAGTAAAACGGGGTGAAAGCAACAAAACGTAACAGGCCGTAACAAAACTTGGAGGCTGTCCGTAGTAGGACGGGAAGACATTCCCCGACACCTCACGGTCCTTTCCCGTCCTACTACGGACAGCCTCCAAGTTTTGTTACGGCCTATTACGTACTGTCGTTTTGTTGCGTTCACCCCGTTTTACTATGGCCTGCTAGGCTTCTCATCTGCACCGTGACTGCCGTGGCAAATTTGTTGACAGTTTAAAAATCTGGCCCGGCATCCACGGCAATCGCGGCCTGTCACGTTTGCACCTTTCCGTCCCCCCGCGTTGTCTCACGTCCATCCCGTTTTGTCCACGGTGGCCTGAAACGGGGCTGCCGTGGCCGCCGGGAACATGGTGTAAACGCACCATCAGTGGGGGGAAGGGGCTCTTCCCCCCACGGCCCGTCACGGATACCGTGATAGACCGTGCTGGACCGTGAGAAAACTTGGCAAGACCTAACAAAACTTGAATACAGAGGGAAAATGTGTCAAAATCTCACGGCGCACTACACTCTAAATTACAGGGATTTAAAATCTAAATCGTAGCTTGGATTAAAACAAATATAAATACACTTAGATTATTTGTAAATCTATGGAGACTTAAAAAGTCGCGCGAAAGCAATTGTTAATCGAAGGCCAAGGTGTGATTTTCAATCCATCAAAGGATTGGAAAATAACGCCAGGTTATCGGAGATTTGACGAATGAGAACAGAGATATTTCACACGTGACCTACTGCGGTATTCTGAAGCTCAGTTTTCTTAGTTTTATACTCATGAATATTCATAACTAGGATTACGGTTTTGGTTAGAGTTAAGGATATGATTACAATGAGACCACTCTTTCCATCATCGATTTACGTAGCGTAGTGGTCACGCGGTGGACTTCCACGCTCGGTGTCACGGGTTCGAATCCTCTCTTAGTCTTCTACTTTTTCTTTTGCCATGATAATTGGTGAGTAGCGCTTTATTTAGTAAATGTATCATGCACAGTAAACTAAAAACTGAAAATTGTGGCCTGCATCACTGATTATGAATAATTCATTAGGATGCCATGAACTCGCCTGGGGCCAAATAAGATTAACATAAAACAAATCCAAAAGGGCTTCATTTTTAATCTATCTGGATTTATATTTTTTAAATCCAACAAAAGATTTATTTTAAATCATGATCGGCTGGTCCCTAACCACAGCCGAAGAAAGATTTAGAAGTAAATCTAATAGATTTAATTTTAAACCCTTGTAATTTAGAGTGTACGTTTTGGGCAAACGGGGCTGCCGTGGCCGCCGGGGACATGGTATAAACGTAGCATAACAAATACTGTTTACGGATATGTTAATAACTTTCAAACCACTAGAGAAGAACTCCTCTTATTCCATAATGATGACAGTTTAAAAATCTGGCCCGGCATCCACGGCAATCGCGGCCTGTCACGTTTGCACCTTTCCGTCCCCCCGCGTTGTCTCACGTCCATCCCGTTTTGTCCACGGTGGCCTGAAACGGGGCTGCCGTGGCCGCCGGGAACATGGTGTAAACGCACCATCAGTGGGGGGAAGGGGCTCTTCCCCCCACGGCCCGTCACGGATACCGTGATAGACCGTGCTGGACCGTGAGAAAACTTGGCAAGACCTAACAAAACTTGAATACAGAGGGAAAATGTGTCAAAATCTCACGGCGCACTACACTCTAAATTACAGGGATTTAAAATCTAAATCGTAGTTTGGATTAAAACAAATATAAATACACTTAGATTATTTGTAAATCTATGGAGACTTAAAAAGTCGCGCGAAAGCAATTGTTAATCGAAGGCCAAGGTGTGATTTTCAATCCATCAAAGGATTGGAAAATAACGCCAGGTTATCGGAGATTTGACGAATGAGAACAGAGATATTTCACACGTGACCTACTGCGGTATTCTGAAGCTCAGTTTTCTTAGTTTTATACTCATGAATATTCATAACTAGGATTACGGTTTTGGTTAGAGTTAAGGATATGATTACAATGAGACCACTCTTTCCATCATCGATTTACGTAGCGTAGTGGTCACGCGGTGGACCTCCACGCTCGGTGTCACGGGTTCGAATCCTCTCTTAGTCTTCTACTTTTTCTTTTGCCATGATAATTGGTGAGTAGCGCTTTATTTAGTAAATGTATCATGCACAGTAAACTAAAAACTGAAAATTGTGGCCTGCATCACTGATTATGAATAATTCATTAGGATGCCATGAACTCGCCTGGGGCCAAATAAGATTAACATAAAACAAATCCAAAAGGGCTTCATTTTTAATCTATCTGGATTTATATTTTTTAAATCCAACAAAAGATTTATTTTAAATCATGATCGGCTGGTCCCTAACCACAGCCGAAGAAAGATTTAGAAGTAAATCTAATAGATTTAATTTTAAACCCTTGTAATTTAGAGTGTACGTTTTGGGCAAACGGGGCTGCCGTGGCCGCCGGGGACATGATATAAACGTAGCATAACAAATACTGTTTACGGATATGTTAATAACTTTCAAACCACTAGAGAAGAACTCCTCTTATTCCATAATGATGTAGCTTATGTCATAGCATAGTACACTCTAAATTACAAGGATTTAAAATTAAATCTATTAGATTTACTTTTAAATCTTTCTTCGGCTGTGGGTAGGGACCAGCCGATCATGATTTAAAATAAATCTTTTGTTGGATTTAAAAAATATAAATCCAGATAGATTAAAAATGAAGCCCTTTTGGATTTGTTTTATGTTAATCTTATTAGGCCCCAGGCGAGTTCATGGCATCCTAATGAATTATTCATAATCAGTGATGCAGGCCACAATTTTCAGTTTTTAGTTTACTGCGCATGATACATTTACTAAATAAAGCGCTACTCACCAATTATCATGGCAAAAGCAAAAAATAGAAGAATAAGAGAGGATTCGAACCCGTGACACCGAGCGTGGAGGTCCACAGCGTGACCACTACGCTACGTAAATCGATGATGGAAAGAGTGGTCTCATTGTAACCATATCCTTAACTCTAACCAAAACCGTAATCCTAGTTATGAATATTCATGAGTATAAAACTAAGAAAACTGAGCTTCAGAATACCGCAGTAGGTCACGTGTGAAATATCTCTGTTCTCATTCGTCAAATCTCCGATAACCTGGCGTTATTTTCCAATCCTTTGATGGATTGAAAATCACACCTTGGCCTTCGATTAACAATTGCTTTCGCGCGACTTTTTTAAGTCTCCATAGATTTATAAATAATCTAAGTGTATTTATATTTGTTTTAATCCAAGCTACGATTTAGATTTTAAATCCCTGTAATTTAGAGTGTATGGTCTAACAAATCAACGTCTGTGCTCAAATCTAAAAACAAACCAATCGTCACTCATTTCTTATTCATAGCTTTCAAAACTTAAATACAAATTATGTCAATAAGGTGGAGTACCCAGGCCGGAAGCCAAACTTAAGTTTGGCTTCCGGCCTGGGTACTCCACCTTATTGACATAATTAGCTATGAATTTGTTAGACCATACTATGCTATGACATCTTTCTAGTATTTTTGAAAGACGGTGAAGTATGGGAATTGGTCTACAAGTACCAGTTGTTTCACAAGTAACGTTGGTCCAGTATCAATACAAAATATTATTAAAAAACATTACTAATTGCATCATCCCCATTTAAAAATTGATTATAATAATAAAGTATTGAAATTGGTCTTCAAGTACCACTTGATTCACAAGTAGCCTTGGTCCACTATCAATAAATAAAATATTGTACAAAAAATACTAATTGCATCATCCCCAATTACAGATTGATTACTGCACTTCATAGTGAAAGGTAGTAACTTTTTATTAACTTGTAAGGTAGTAAATTTGTATTAACTTTTGTACCTAATAAATCATTTATTTCAAACATAAGAATAATTATCATAAATGTTATTTGCTCTTTTAATGAATAAATACTTAATAACATTCCACATCTTGTTCCTGTTCCTCCTCTTTGAGTAACTTTATTCTTAACGCACTTATTGTGGGGCCACTTGAATTTACTCAGTCACTTAATATCTAAATGTATTATACAGGGTGTTTATAAAAAAGCGGAACCCAACTTCCACCCGCAATATTTTATTTAATAAACATAATTATATTTATTGCAATATGGCATATCAAAGGTCAATTCATACTCTTTCGTATGATACCAAATATGTTGTGATAACGTCATGCATGATTGAATGAAACCTTTTTAAAAAGGGTTATGTAAAAAGTACTTTGCGCACGAGAGTAGAAACTAATTATTAAATGCAGTGTAAATAATGAAACAGTAGACAAAGTCAAGTGACATTTCATGATGTTTCTTGATTCATAGTTTGACATTTTATTCAACTTTGAGAAGAGTTGAGGGTCCAAAATCATCCCCAATGTCCTACCACATGACCCCCATGTC